>JAUJYV010000561.1:0-36206 GCA_033995625.1 Ophyiulus pilosus | reverse complement strand
TGAATGTGGTACGGTCATTCTATAATAAACAGTTTAATTTAAGGGATGATGAAGATTTTGCTATTTTTAAACTTTTTTAAAAAAAAATATTTTTAGTAATGATTTAATTTAATTTATTGTAAATGTTAATACAGTGACTTCTGATTAATGTCGGCCAGTCTTTTTTAACCTTTTTCAACTTACGGCACACAAAATGGCGTTCAGATTCATCGAGGCATTTGTTATGATAGATTTTCTCTCATTTTTGGTTGAATTTCTATGGATTACTAGAATTATATTAATTTTATAAGACATTTTTAAGACATCGAAGAACTTTAGACAGCAAAACAAAATAATGTAAAAGGGTCACGCATTTATAGTACTCACAAACTAATGTGATAGTTTGTGTAACAAGGCTGTTTAAAAGAAAGAATTCCCATAACAATTTAAACACACTGATCGATGATTAAATTTAGGTAACCATCAAATAAAAATGTAAAACACAATATTTGATATATATATACTTTTATTTTATCGCAAATTATTCGTGTTATGAATTTAGCACAATAGTACAAGTATATCCAATATATTACCTTTCATATAAACATTTGCTCAAACAAATTGGCTGTCTATTAAATTGCAAACTAAGTTTTATGAAGTTCCTAAACAACTTTTATTGCAATATGAAATCTAAATTGAAAGAAGGAAAAGACCTATTTCGCAGCAATGTGTTTACAGAGGGGACAGTGGGAGATTTCGCAACGGTGGTGGTTATCTTCTTAATGAAATGTTAATGCTTTATTATCGTTTATTTGGAGCCTGATTTCCTTCACTTGACATAGATTCTGACTAAATTGAATGACTTTTATTACGTCCAGAATAAGTAAACAAACTTTTCAGCTGGTTTGACAAGGAAAATCATAATCACCTCGTGAAAAATCTCGTATGGACAAATACCATTTTAACGTAATAATGTATTCCTCTATTAAAATATAAAATAGGCCACTGATGTAATACTGCATGTTTTTTGGGTTTTTTCCGCAAAACAAGCCCATCAGCATGCTATTTGCGTGGTTATATTGTTGTGTGTAATTTTAAAAATCCAGGTCCTTGCAGGCTCAAGGGCCATCGTATAGGAATAGATGTTTTTGGATTAATTTATGCATACAATGCTCCACTTATATGCAGTCCTTGATGCATTATGCACATTTCAGCTCAACTAGGCCACTGATTCTTAATTATCAGCCAACAATTGTTGAGGCCTGCATGCAATTATGAAAAAGCTTGATTTGGTAGCGCTATATTTGGCCTTAGTAACGATCGCCATGGTAACTAGGAAGGAGTGCTAGGGCTTTGGATGAAACGGTCCATCCATTGGTGGAGAAGGAACAGATATCCTATGGTTATGAAACTTGGAGAGAGGAGGATCGCATTGCATCAGCGACGTTGTCAAAGTTCTGGCTATCGATCCAAGATTTCGACCGTTGTGACCATTTGCAGAGTTTCACCAAATTGGGATCTGCATTCTTGAGAAATTTGCACCGATTTCAATTTAACTGAGAATCACGGAATGACAACTACAATTATTAATACAACGTAAAATACAATAAAAATACACGTGTGAAAAAATGCATCTGCTATGTTTTGGGCCCTATTAAAAAATAATGATATGTTCAAGGGCCTGTTGCTTAACGTAAGCATCTTATTAAATGTCATCTACCACTTGAGGCCCCAATGGCATTCTGTATATCATTTTAGTTTATCCGGAAATGTTACAGGTCGACAAATGATCATTTCTGCATATTAAATCTTAGATCATATGAAGTTTGTGGATGCACTGATTAAAAATATATCATCCCAAGATTAACATGCATGGAAGTAGCAATTAATGATGCTATAGATAGTCTTTTTTCAAAATTTTGTTTTGACAGCATATCACATGATGTCATCCCTATTTCTACAAGATCGGGATTTCCAGTAAAATATTTAGGAAAATTCAAGGATTTCAAGGCTCATTGATTACATTTTCGATGATTTCTCCGCACGACTAATTACCACATTATTTGTCAGACATGTTTACAGTGTTTAACACGAATTTCGAGCATAATTCCCGAATTTTTTTAGGTGATTTAACAAATTAAAGCACATTTCCCGATTTTCAAGGCTGCTGACAACCTGACGATTGAATGTTGTATGAAAAAGTGTGTTTTGCCCAGTATTCTCTTTGTTATATCGCAATACAACACTTCATTCTTGATTACAGTACAACGCAATAAGGGTTGACTGCTTTAAAAGTCCATTATTTCGAAATTTCCGTCGTGTTTAATCACATTGCAGTATCTGTGAGACCATAACTTTGGAAAGTAACATTCAATTCTAATTGTAGTTTGAAAACTTGAAATACTATTTCCTCAACTCAATTACTGACAACGTTGCGTTACACAATGACTCGTGGAAAGCAAATTTTGGTAGAAAAAACCAAACACTTAACTGGCAAGTAATCCTCCTTACTACCAAACACCAAACAACATCACCAATAACAATGAAAAGAACGATATCAATTTCACCTAAGTGGCACTCTACTTGCTACAGTTCGCTATTTTGTCTGCTCAACTGAATTCCCATTAGATGATTTGGCAATATTTACACGAGGAAACAAAATCCCTTTTTTCTCGAATTTTACGTTATTATATATAGCATGTGGGTTTTTTTGGAAATCGATGCAAACAGTCACTTGCATGTCACTGCCTGTGACATTAGCTGTTATGTAACGCATCAACAGTGCGCATTTATATTTTACTGATAATCGAATCTGGATCCCTGTTAAAGCAAATATAACTTTTTGCAGGATCGAAAAGTATTAAAAAAATGTCAATCTTTATACTAAATAACTACAAGTATAAAATTGGTCTTAATAGAGAGTTTGAGCCAGCCAACGTTAACGAAGCGACAACGATAACGAGAAACAGCGCTGGCGTCCCGGAATGTCAAGGACTACCCTATGCGAAGCATGGCATTTCAATGCCATTCCGGGCTACCAGCGCTGTTTCTCGTTATCGTTTCGTTAACGTTGGCTGGTTCAAACTCTCTACTATGTATATCCTTAAAACACTCACGGTATACAAACTCACAGCATTGGGTTGCCAAAAGTTTAGAATTGTTGAATACATCATCTACATGTAGTATTTTCCAAGATGTGTGCAGAAGCTTTGTCAAAAAATATGGTACTAATATATGTATTTCATGCGTGACAGCACTGGCAATGCTGTCAATCTCGTCATCGTTTAACGTGGCTAGCTAAATCTCTCTATTGTCGCTATTTGTTCACTTAATTCACTTCATTTTTTTTCACTGTGCTTTGACCCTGAGCTTCAACCACTTGCCATTGATTCCATTATGCCATTGATTCCATTATACCATTTTTATGGGTTTCACCACGGTCAATTAGAAATTGACCCTCTATTGATCACTGTTGATTATTACAAGAACCATTGAAGTTCAACAAGTGAGTTTCAGATTGGAACTTTGATTTTTTTGTTGGATATCACATTACTGAGTGTATATTTTATTATCAATTATTGCCTCTGGATTAACCGTCTTTCTCCCAATTGGACCTCCGGTGGATAAGAGGGGTTTTGCTGTATTTCTTGAGTGTCTCTGCGCACTCTAGCGACATTTGGAAGAAGCACGTGGGCGTATTGTCATTTACGCAAACTCCAATAGATACCCAATTTAACGATGGCAATGCTCATTGCTGCTGTCCACTGCACGGTTGCTAGCTATTCGTGGCAATTTTCGCCTCCAAGGCCGCGCCGTCTCATTGGCTGTCACGCATAAATATCAGATGCTTGATTTAGATCCCAGTCCCCAGCATGCCAAAAATCCCATATTACCTGTTATCAGAATGGTTTGCGTGACCTGATTGAAGTTGAAGGCCAGGCGACTAAAAATAGCCGAGGTGGATTTCTGCAGCCATTAACTCTCATGCGGCCTCAGCTTGTTTACCTTTTCTGATCTGCCAGCGTTTCTTCCCAGAATTAGCATAAATCCGCCCCCCAGATGGCAGTCTAATAAGGTAACGCTCGGCGCGGGAATCGCTGGCAGGTGGTTGGAATAAAGGGAACATTATACTGTATAATGCGTTCCTGAAAAAAGCCCTTTGGTTACGAAAATACGCCTAATACATAAACAACGGGGCCTATGGGGAACGCGTGGATAGGGCCATTAGACTTCGAACCCTTATGTTGGAATTCATCAATGTGCCAACCAGTTTAGTTCCACCCATTTCAAGTAAATGGGCTAAACTACTATACTGGAGAGATTGAGCCAATCAACGCCTTAACGTTAACCTTAACGTTCCGAATTCCAGAAACTCGTATGGAACGGTTCGTTCTTCACATTTAAATAGTACTATACAAATACCGGTATCAACAAATTTTTCATTACTTCATTTTGGATATGATCCTCTGATAGTTCTTTCTATGAAGTACATTGCTATCTTTTCTGTGAAACTGCTGGCTTTATTTGTGATTTATGTAATACATGTTTCGATGTGTAGATAAATGCCGCGCCCCATTCGTTTTATCGGAAACTATACGGTGTATATTCGAAAGCAAAACTTTTATCAATTTAGTTTTCTTTTGTGTGACGAGGGAAAAATTGGTATATGCTCGCAATAAAACTATTTCATTACACCGAGATGGCAATTTGGGGTCGACGAAAATGCCAGATAAAGGTTTTGTCATATACGTATCGGGTAAGATGCGATATGGAATATTGAAGACAGAATTTATCAATAACTCCCAAATTAATTGAGAAATTTAGCAAACTACCGACGGTTAACTTACCGTCTATGTTATACAACGGTAAAATTCCCCGTTAAAATGATTTATGCAACGTTGACGCAGGGCTCCGTCCACCTGTCACGTGATAAATACCCTGAACGGACGGTGTTTAGGAGGAGCGCCGTGTTCCTATTTTAGACTCTGAAACAGCACTTTATACGGTTTTGTTCCCCTGTCCCCAGAATCCCGTTCACGTTATTGGATAATAAAAAAGAACAATGCTGTTGACCCCGTCAACGGTAAGTTTGGGTGGCTAAATGTCTCTAATATTTCAAAAATTAAAGCCTTTTGGACAATAGAAGCTTTGGTCCTGCGTTGGAAATTTAAGATAGCGGGCCAAGTAGTTTTATTATTCCCATTGATGCTAAGTTTTCGAGCCACCTATTTGAATGTACCTAACGGATTTTCTTAGAAAAGTATTTTTTTTTTATAAATAAATTTCTCTATACACGCACTCTATAATTATAGCCTTTTATAACAACTGGAGCATGCAGCTGTTTGTTGGCAAACGAATTTGTGATAGGCCCAAATGTATCGTGCAATAATAACTGCCTTCAGCTGATTAGTTGATAATGATTAGTGCTTTATTTATTTATGCGTTCGTGAGAGTTTGCCTTTGGAAATTTTGCTCACATGGCAATATACAATAAATTATTCAAAGCAACGGTATTGCATTTATTAGCGATACACCTTAGTTTTGAAAATCATTTTGGCAATGCTTCAGATGGCAAGCGCGAATAAAATGCCCAATAAAACATTTACAGCTGCCACTTTCGATGTCTCCATTCATATTTTGTTTAGCCATCGTATAGTTTAAGAGTAGTTTCACTGGTCAATTAATAGTTTGAGTTACTGTTAGTGGCGCGTTTATTGGCAGTAGTAAAATATTGGAATGTGGAAGCAGGTGGTCACTATACAAATGGCTTTGGTATGAAACTGGTTAACGCAGCCCGGCAACGAATGTTCACGTTAATTCTTCTAGTGCTTAGTAAGTACACACTCAAGCACGAAACAGAAACAGAGTTTATACAAACCAAATTGTCGAAACGTGCTTTCGTGGACGTATTTCCATAAACAGGTTTGCATAAATATAGTTGCCCACGTCAAAAACGCATTTCGAAACGGAGGAAATGTTTGATGTTCATAATTTGCCAAAAACTGGTATCTGTTCCAGAAAGCACGTGGGGCAAATTGGGTCAATGCTCTACGTCATGGTATACAGGCTTTGGTAGGAGCGCCTTGACCAGCAAACATGTTTCCTTTGATATTCACCGCCTTTTTAAGTGATCACCGAAATGTTTCATGAAAACACTTTTTTTTATTTTTTTTAATATTGCTGAAACTTGTTTGCAGAAAACTGATGAGCAGCCACATATCGCAAACATGTTTACAAAACCCTGTTTCTGTTTCGTGTTTCAAGTGTATACTAAGCATTAGAATGGTGTAATTGATCATTAAATAAACAAAACTAGCATAAAATATCGTTTAGGAATAGTTAATGATGAAAGTGAACCGAATTAAAACAAATTATATACACTATAATAACAGTTTTAGATGGGTTGCTTTCGAGTGACATCCTTGGAAAAGTTGATATGATATTAATGGATAAATGCATTTCTGGTCATCATCGGAATCATATTTCACTATGGTCACTCGATCATCAAATAAAACATCAGTAATCCATACTACATACAATTTGCATGAAAACTATATGATTAGAATTGTAAACATTTTAAAATAATCACAAAACAGCCTATGACGGAAACAAGTTCTTTATGTGTATTTGTAAATGTCAAACATATTCTGCTTGCAGCTGTTGTTTCACAAAAGACGTTTCCCCCATTTCTCATTTTTTATTTATTTTTTTGGAATGGTAAGGTACTTTGAAAAATATATATAAAAGATAATTCAAAACGTCATATCGTATGAAGTCCCATATGGAGTTATTTCCGTATACGTTTTTAAATGTAAGATTCTTATAATAAAGGGAAGACATTTATCAAGTAACTTACAATATTAATAGAAATATAGACTGAATATGTATTGAGAAATTTACTTATAATAAAAGCCTATGAAAAATATGCACGACATTTATTTTACAAATATACGAAATGTGTAAAAATAACATCGTTTACCACGATACAGTAGCCGATGTCATAAAAAAGCTTTTGTTATTTTCCACTTCATGACTGCTTCATGTATTGCTACAAACGTCATTCGTTCATTTTATTGGTATGCTTAATGTATATATCGTGCTAAATGTCTCTACATGTGATGTAAAGCATCCACAGGTGACCGTCTGGACACCGTACTTAAAAAAAATTAAGGACGTCTGTGAGGGGGAATGAACACCATGTGGACAGAGGTTGGGGGGGTCAATTTTTGAAGTAATTTCGGGACATCCTTTTTAAAGGATGGCAGTTATAACATTGCGGCAAAAATGGCCGCTTTTGGAGCAATTGGGTGCGGCCATATTGGAAATACCATGCAATTCGCCACGGGGGGAACTGAACCGGAATCAGGCTAATGTGCAACAACTTCTGACATTTCCTACTTTTCCAAGATTCCCTCAGCTGATGGAAACCCCCATTTGCGAACGATCCCGGGTTTCCGGGAATCTTGCCAAACCCACTCGATATTGCCTCTCACGCAAACACAAAAAAACCTAGATTTGTGTTGGATGGGAAATGAATCGCATGCTCCAGCACGATTTAGGGCAACCTCTCCGGTTCCGATCAGTTTTTCGACCCCTGGCATTTTCGTTGTTCACCCGCATTGCTCGGAAGATGCATGGCGCCCGGGCGCCAAAATGATGGCCCATGCATACTGCTTCATGGCATCCAATCGATGATCGAAACCGTGTTTTGTATCCAGAGCTAGAAACCCAGTTCCGTGAGCCTCGCGTGGGAGGGTCCCAAGAAACCTCGTTTGTGTAATATTCACACGCGTATACGTGGGCGGATCCCACGCACAAAATTACCCATGTTTTTTTGGGGGGGATTTGGGGGATTTCAAAATGCCATAGATCACCGGGTGCCCATCCGCTATGGGCATAGTTAACCTTTTTGCTGCATTGGCATTATATCGTGGGCGAAGCATCCGAATTGCTAGTGTTTTCTTCTATCATGTCCCAATTTGCATTCCTTTCGATGAAATGCTCTCTGACACGCATTTCGTAATGGTTTTGTGCGTTGAATTTGCGTTCGGTCCCTTGTCGGATATTTTAGAAAACCACCAAAATTCCTCCTTTATGTCGCTATAGAATGAGGTGTGGTTGTGTAATCAGTTTGATCCCTTTATTAACCTCTCTTTATTTTCATACAGATGTTATCGTTTTTATAATTTCTTTGATTACAGTAATTTTTATGAGGAATTTCGTTCTGTATTTGTAGAAATTTCTCCCAAAATCTCATGGGTTTCTAATATACTACATACGGCACGAAATGCAACGAAAATGACACTCGTGTCACTATCTAGAAAGAGGCGAGTCCAAAGCTTAGTCCTTCGACCACCTCGTATTCAAATAGACGCTTGTCATATTCCTGTATATACATTAGAGAGATTGAGCCAGCCAACGTTAACTAGGGACAGCGCTGGCGGCTGCAATGGTATTGGAATGCCATGCTTTGCATATAGGGTAGTCCTTGACATTGCAACCGCCAGCGCTGTTTCTCGTTATCGTTTCGTTAACGTTGGCTGGCTCAACCTCTCGAATATTTTCCACAACTTCATTTCTTGCAAAATGTCATGGATTTCTAAACACCAGACTACTTTTATAAAGCAGCTGTGCTCGAACATTCAGAATTATGAAACTATTGTGTAAATATTGTGGGGAGAATTTATAAAGTATAAATAATTAGATAGAAAACTAAAGCAACGCCATAGTATTTTTGGTCTATTTTAGACCTGTGCAAATTGTTGTATTGATCGGTTGATCAGAAACTAAGCCTCGATTTAACATTTCAACGATTTAACTACGTACATTTAGATTTCCAAAGAGTACACTCAAGAGTCCGGATTTCTGGTAGTTTCCCCAAGGGTTGGCAAACAGGTGTATGCAGATACAATACCTGCCCACCAGGGATGTCATTACAGCAGCTCTACTGTATAGGAATCCAATTACTTTGAGCGCATACATCTAATTCAAAATAACATCTATTCCGAAGTGGTTTTGATTTTTATGCTTTGCAGGAGCTCTGCATATACATTTTCGATTGCTGAAATATCCAGATCTTTCGAGATAAATTTAAACAACACTGTTGAGTTTTCCATGTGAATAGACGTGCGAGTCAGCGTTGGCACAAAAGCACAAGTCATGAATACAAAAAATAGTACTTTGAAAAATAGGAAAGGTCGTGGCCAACAAGCAATAGCTTTTAATTCTTAAACATGAACCGAATTAGTAATCAAAATATACGTCGAATCATTCTCGATGCGTATAAATGTATATCGTGTACGAATGTCCTATGGCAGTAGCTGCTACTGACCTCATTTTGTTTTAAATTATGCCAACTGTAATTGGAAACATTGTTCATTGTCTACAGTCACGACTGTCACGCACTCTACAGTGAAAACTGGAGAACTTTCTCGCAATACTCAAATGCGAAAATACACATAGTATATATCGCAAATAATGTTTAAGGAGTGTGGATGAGTTGCACACACCAGTTGTATAGAAACATTTCGTGACACAGTAGTAAAAATGTTGTCCCAGTACGTATACAGAATATTCTTAAAGATTGGACACCCTTATGGGCCATTCAAAAAGGACGTCCCCGAAATTCCTTCAAAAATTGATCCCTACCTCCTGCCCATACGGTGTCCATTTTGGACTAGACCCCCTTCCCCCCTCATAGACGTACTTAATAATATTTTTTAAAGTAAGGTAGATACCATCATTAGTGGACGTCCGTAATGGCTTCCCCCTCCCTCTCCCCTGCCCACATGGTGACCACATTCCAGCACCCCCCTTCCCCCTCTTGAGGACGTCCTTTTTGAATGGCTTACATGTAACAATGCATGGACGCCATTGCCTGGGTATCAATTCCTGCTATTCTATATGCACTTCCTCTTGAATAGAGGTTCTTGACCTTTTACGTCATGGACCCTTTTGGTCTTTTGGCAGTATAGCAAAGTACTACGACTTCCATCTACGATTGTTTTAAATTCCCAAAAAATACATATGGAATCAAAATCGAAGTCAGGATGAAAGTCAACTCGTTTCCGGGATAGTCCCTCTAAAAATCGTCCACCAAAGTGTGTATTCTTCCTCGACCCCACGTACCGTCGTACGTTAAGCAGGTCGCGAGGGTCGTTAACTAAATACAAATAAACAAACATCGGGCCCTCGCCTACATTGGACGTAGCGCCCGCCTACGCAGCTTCGCCTTCGTGCTATTTTTAGCGCGTGTTGATGCAATTGCTCTCGGGTCATGTACGTGGATGTGGATACGGGTTGGCAACTCGATCCAATATCGATTTTTGGGAGAGTTTGTTACGCCGCCTCCCCCGAGGCCTTGTGGGAAGAGTCGCGCAGACGCGGAATAACAAACGCCGGACTAAAAATAGCTCGTGCGCTTAGTTATTGGGAGTAATCATTTATTAAGGCTGCGGGGAATTAAAAGATTCCCGAGGAGGGGCAACCCGGCCCCCCACAATGCTCCTATGCCCCACACCAAGCTCAACCACATGTACGCTTTAAGAGCGTACTCGTACTTACGTTGTTCTTTTGCTATAATTCCAATGCAGGTTTATTCTTTTATACACCTGTAAACCCATGTTGGTTGTGTTTAGAAGGTAGTAGTAGAGTAGTAGAAGTAGTGGTATCTCCTAAATTCATTATGTACAAAAAGTTCATGTCCCATTTCTACCCACTCTCCCCTACAATAGAGTTTGTGCACGTTTTCCGTCTTTCCCTTACCTTAACATGAACGACAAAAAAAAAGAATCACGCATGCGTACCCCGTTATGTTCAGTTAGTTTGTCGTGCATGTATTTGGATGATTTAGTAGCGATCAATTATGACGGGCTCCGTAAAACGGTTACGTTATGAAAATGTAAAAATCCGCCAAAAAAAGAACGAAAGAATGTGGTTAAAGTTCGACGATAAACTAGCAAGGTTATCGTTTGACGTTAATCATAAACCCATGGTTTCCTAAAAAAAAACCAGTGCTGTCAATCTCGTTATCGTTAACGGTGGCATGCACTGTGCACAAGCTCTATTAGCAGGTGCCCCACAACCTTAATTGCGTTGTGTACCGTAGAGTGACACTTAAGAACAGGACTCGTGGTTTCCGGTGGTTCCTCCTTTTTGTCAAAATCGATTTGCTGCATGCGGTATTTTCCCTCCAATTTTTGTAGACGAGACTGGAGCTCTGTAGCAAAAGTCGTCGTGTTAAGATAATGAAAGGTGTTGTGTTGACAAGTACTATGTACCTGTCTTGTAAGTTATAATTTAATTCATGTGTTGACATCACTGTGAACACGTAACAAAAGAGTTTGTCCATTGCTATCACACAGATACCAGAAGTAACGTCACTGCAAGCAGGAAGAAGCCCTCAAAACAGTACAATACAATTCCTTGAAAGGGCGTGGCCAATGTTGCATAGTGTTCTTGGAAGAAATTATGTCAAATATATGTTTATGAATATCGTTATCAGGCAAACACAGGTGAGAAAGACAATCATCTCCAGAACAATGGATGTTGTTGGTGGTTTTTTTTTCTCCCTAGAAAGGGGTTAACGAATTTCAGGCGCCTTTATTCGAGTCAATAATCTTCCCAATCAACATATTTATTTACTGGCGCTGCAACCGCTGTTCCTAGAGTTTCTGGCACCAATATATTCCATCGCTGAAATCAATGTAGTCAACAAAACGAGCCCAATCGATAAGCTTATTGATTTTGATGCCAAAACGTTGCTATTTTTATAGCTGCTTCGGATATGACTACTGGGTCAAAAAGGAAAAAAGTACTATAGCGTAAAATGTAAACACAGATAGGGGCAAAACGACACTCGCACGCTACTGTATACACAAAAAGCCCCTCTTATCAAACATAAGCCACTAAACCTAGCCATTTTTACTTCACCGATTCAACATTTCCCAAGTATTTTATTTTTCCATTTCAGCATCATTCAACCATTTCAGTTGTTGCCCACTAGATGGCTACCATGCACACTTTTTACACTACGCGTTTATTTGGATGGTTTGGAGAGAAAAATAATGTAATGTTATGGTAATATCAACTGAAAATCATGTTCTTGAAAACTTTCATTCAAATGTGTTCCATCATATGCCCTTCATCAATGACCCTAGTCTTCTTTAGACATTAAGGGAGAGTAGGTAGGAATGGGACATTTTTCACCTTTTTATTTTTAAAATTATTCACAAACCATAAAACGTAACAAATTTTATTCACAAATTTATTTCATGCTATTGTGAATATTGGGCATAGTGTTGAAAATATTTTATTATTACTAAAATACAAAAAAATATTTGAAATTAAGCTGCTCTCCATATTGTCCCATTCCTCATGCACTGTTGGGTCCCTTACCTCCTGCCACTATGCCTTTGTATCAAACACACCGTATATAATTAAAAGAACCTGTAGATTGCTACGAAACATCTAATAATATCATAACCATCCTAACTGCTATTAAGGTACTTAATATGAAAACATTGCCTCTATAAACTATACTTTTAGAAAAGTTTAAATTTGAAGTAAAAACTTAGTTCTTGGTAGCAAAATCACATTTTTCATTCCTGTATTAATGTGCTTCAACAGAAGGCTATCATTTTACACCAAAAAAATAAAAATTTCCGAAACACTAGTTAGTGCCAACTAGACACACGAGTGTCAATCTTTTTTACACATTAAATTTTAAAATTATTGGCAATGTCCCTTTCCTACCCACTCTCTCCTATCTTATACTTTATGTATTGGGTTCTGCTCATCATTATCATATAAAGAGTTTACACACCGGCTAGTGCACATCAATCAGTTATTGATAATCGTCATCCTTCAAATATTTCATTACCCATCAGCTATTCTTCAGACATTTTATTGCATGCAATCTTCCTTCAGTCCATCATCAACCTTGAATTTTTGAACCTTTAACGAGGCATTGGTCATTGTCCCCTATCTTCCTCCGAGCATTAGTAAGTTGATTGAAAATTGTCCATCATCTACATTCAACAATTGACTGTCCATCACACCTCCTTGATGCATTTATCTTCCTTGAATCAATGGCTATTTCCCAAAATGTCGATGTCCACGCTGAAATCGTTTGCTTGTATCGCATTAGCCAATGTTATTGTCATGTTGTTTCATACGCAATAATTATTATTATTTTCTTTTGCAGTGATATGTGAGCCATTACGGATGTGTATTTATACCCGGTGTTAGTGCAATTCCTGCTGGACTTTAAATCCGAGATTGTAGGCCAGCAGGGCCATTTTTTTAAAAAAGGTGTAAAAAGATGTCAGCCCAGAATTGTGATTCTGACAGTTCATCTCCTCACACATCACCCTCGCCTCAGTCACAGCCTTATGAACAAGGTAAGAAACAAAATGTTATTATTCCTTTAATCAACCGTTATTTCTTCTCCTAAACGTTTCAGATAAGGTAAAACATCGTTAACCGAGCCTTGCTTCGTGGGTGAAAATGTCTTTCACTATATTTGCAACATCTAGGCAAGGTTAATCGTAAAACCCGAATGAGAGCTATTAAGAATTGTCCCTAAGTGTTTCTTCAGCCGAGAAAAAGCACTAAAAAGGCAAAAGCAAGGCGTCAGTTTTGCCATAAATTCAGTTTTACTTAAGATAACTGAAGATTTTGCCAGTGTGTTATACAGCAATATTCCTGACCCCAATGGACACGCCAAAACAAATATCGACATCTCGTAAAGTATTTTTTTAAAAATAACACTGCTAACCTCGATCAACTAAAAGCTGTTGCAGAATCTGAAATTCCATCGCAAAGTTCCATTTAAAGTTAACACTTTCAAATTTATTACAATCACGGTTGGCGGCCATTGCTTGGATAAACATTCAATTATTAGCTATCAGATTTCCGAGTTCCGAGTGTTCGAATAAGAATAATGTTTAATGCGATACTATAACTTTGACACGTTTTATCAAAACTTTAAAAAAATCTGCGAGTAACTCTTTCATGAAATCTGCTGATGGAATTTCAGCAAAATAACCATTGTGGAAAAAGTATGCATGGCTACGTAGGGTCCTTCAAGGACCAATAACTTTTCCACCCAGGATACAGGGACAAGATTACGGCCCTATTATTTGTCAACTTGGGAAGTTGGAAAGATGTGTACAGTATAATTTACTGAAAAGTATTGATGTGTGGTGACATGTTTAAGACAATTCGCCCTGCCAACTTCTATATATATAGTATATGGTAGTCAGTGTGTCGTGTAATTGCAGATTTATTTTACCGGAGCATGGCACAATCTCCCGAGGGAACGAGTCTCGAAAGTCAGACCTTTTGCGACACGTTAACGACATCCTAAGTGTTTCGTTGGAGTTTGGAAGCCTTTATAGTTGTTGCTGTTGTTGCAAGACAGTTTTGCCATCTTTCAGGGATTCCTGGCAAGATTCAGAATGCCTGCAGTGATTCATGTAGTCGATTTCGGAAAAGCACCGCAAAAAAAATGAGGCCGAATCCCAGTTTGAATCCAAGGTCTGCCACTCGTTGGGCCTGTGCTTTATCCGGTGAGACTGTGGTTTTTTAGTTGAAACGCAAAATATCTTACAGGAGATATTCAGTTTCACCGGCTAGCCTATTAAAAGTGTTTGGCATTCATCCGAAGAATTTCCCCACAATTCTCAGTTTTACTGGTATTTTAATGAAGATTTGTACGCCACTAATGCCAGTCACTGTCTGGTGTAATTTGCAGTATTCTCAAAACGGAAACAATGCTTAAAATCGTGTGGGCATGACACTTATAGATGCACCAAAACATCCTAGATGTCAAACAAAGGATTCTTCCGCAGTTCTGCAAAAGGATTCTCGGAATCGCGTCGTACAAGGTTCTTGCGGAAGCTGCGCAGGTGAAAACTTAGGTGAAAATGTAACCAAGACGTGACTCAAATAAGAAATCATTTCAATACTAGACTCTCAACAATGCTTTTCAACACTGCAAATAGAAAACATTTAGAACTATTGATTATAGAGCAGTGTTTTTCAACCCTTGTGTTGAGTGTGCGAGTGCCGTACCGCTAAATGCCCCCACTCCTTATTGCAATTGCAGCTGAAAAATCCGCCCTGATGTTGATAGAGATCAATTAAACCTTGATAAGCTTAATAAGCTCATTAAAATCCGCAATTGCACGTGCAATAGATGCATGCAACACCTTGTATTCTTATTGTACACTAAACTAGGCCTGCAATTGTCGCTGCACAACCTTATTAGAAATTTCCTCAATAAAATAAAGATAAATCAGTTTTTCAAAGTGATCTTTAAGACTTAAGGGCATTTTTCTTAAGTTATTAAAAGGTTTTCTCGTGTCTTGCAAAGCGTTGAGCTTATATATAGTAAAAAAAAATCTGATTTCCAGTTTATTAGCAAAGGGTCAAACTACGTGTAGATGGCCAAAACCACATTTAATGACAACCCTCAAGACAGTTGTTGGAAATTGGCCTAACATAGAAAAACTATTCATCTTACCTGAACCGTGCACTTGATGATAATAACACAATTCTGAATTCCATATAATTTTTGTTTAATTTAACAGCAAATCAAAATTGAACACATCGAAATAACAGCACTAATGGCCCACAAATTATTCTACTCAAATTGAAGCAAATTGTAGTTGTTTTTTCGTTTTTAAAAGCAGAAAAGAGACAGCCAAACCTTAGTTTTTTCAATATTTTTTCACCTCTATTCTTTTTTTCTCAATTAGTTCTACTTTTAAATTCTATTCTTTGCACGCTCCGAAATTCCATTTCTTTGCATGTTTTCAAGTTCTATTTCTTTAAGAAATTCAACTACAAATTGCTTCAATTATTGTTGTTGTAAGTACAAAGACTCAGTATCTATATATAGTAAACAATAATTGTAAACACTAGTGAAGACTATACTCTATTCAAAATCTATTTTTTCCTTATATAACAGTAAACCAACCTATGGAACAAATTACTCATGCTTTGAAGAGTTCAATTTCCCCCTCGCATATTCCATTACAAAAGGCATCGATGTTTCACCATTGCACGTAACCTGTAGTATTTTCTTTGGGATTCTGTCAGAGAATCTCAAGGACACTTCGCTTTTAATCGAAAACTGCCTTTGTTGTTGGAACCATCAGGTAATTTTCCCACGGATTTGACTGAAATCCGCTCCGATCCAACTGCGGATCGGATCCGACCAATCCGGCGACGCTCGGCATTGACGTCACCGCCGCCAACGCAACTTGGCGTCGCAGGAGGGGAAAGACAATGCGTGTTTCTATTTCGGACTTGGCTTCGAACACGCTTTTATTTTCCTACTTTCTCGTTTTTTTAATCATGATGTAAGCCAGAAATAGACCCAGTTCAAGTTGCCGTTCAACCGGAGCGGCACGAAGGTGGTTTTGGGTAAACACGGGAGTGGGCGGCGGGGCCGCCATCTTGGGAAGACGAGTGACGTCAACGCAGCGTTGACATTTAATCGTGGCTTTAATTAACGGCCAATTAACGTGCTCGCAGAGTTTCACGGTCGCTTTTTTATTGGTCTAGAGTGCAGTAAGGGTAGAATAGGGAACGAATATGGGTTTGGAGAGGGATGACGACTATGAAGGCCATCCCAATTTATGATTTTGGCACCCATAGCGAGATTCGAGTCAAGGGTGTGACGTCATACGGCGTTTCGGTTTCGTCTGTAAACACGACATCTAGTATTTTGTTTGAAATGACGATAAATGGGTTAAAAACCCGCATGTTGTTATTGTCCCAAAGGGAGAACAAATTTTTGAATTAAATGTATCATCCTTGTTGTACACAAACTTACTACATTCCGGATAATGGGTCCCTATTATGCGATGGTCCATTAACCGCGGTTCGTCCGTTTATTCACAAGTAATACGTTCCACAAATATTCTTCTGACTCAAACCATGTCTCAAAACAATATTAGGAGCTATATTTCATCTATAGACATCTGGTAATAAAACTCGTCTTCTTTAATTTACCATAGACGTGCCCAGTAAACTTTCTGGAAAAAATTCAAGGATTTCAAGCGTCATCCCTTAAACTCTCAAGGACACCCTCTCAAGACCAAGAGTATAAAAAATTGTCTAGATGATTTTATCGATTAGCGGAAATTTCCCTTCAAGGGCAACACACTGGTGTTAAACACTAATTTCAAGCATAGTTCCCGACTTTTCCATGTTGATAAAAATGTAAGCACATTTCCTGACTTTCAAGACTGCTGAACACCCTGATAAATTAACTTAAAAAGACGAACGATTTCCTTTGTAAAAACGATGCGTATATAAAACAGTAAGCTGCAGCATTTTCTTATAGATGCCAACATAATGATTTCCTTATAAAGAATGATACGATAACAGTTTTTTACGTGAACTTCTCCGCATTGCACCGCTGCTCGCAGTGATTGCCCGCTTTCAGGGGCAGCGGCTGGTCCCGTAGATCCAATGCCCGGCATCGCGACCCCTATCTGCACTATCATCCAGATCTCACCGGATCCCAGTCCCGACTAACCAGATCCGATATTCTTATTCCCGAACCCTCCTTTTCTTTCCCCTCCACCTCCGTTGTGCCGCCATTTTCAGTAAGACCTTAATGCCACCGTCTTAGTAAATATGTTTTTTTGGCGGCCCACTGGATCGATCCGTATTATCGTGCGTCTGCATTCACGCAACCAGCCGCCTGCTAAGTGTTTTGAAGATCAGCTAAAAATAGCCAAACTAAAAATAGCTACTTCCTTCGCAAAACTGCTATTGATTGCCTGAACCGGAGCATTTTCAATTCCTCTCAGAGCAGCTTTACAAAAGGCAGACTGCACGCCTTACATAAGCCCATATTCGCGTAAGAGCAAGTCCATGCTTGGCCTGCGCACAACGAGCCCAATCGGATCACCCACGGCGCACAAAAATAGTTGGTGGAGGTGAGGGGGAATTGAGCGCAACGGGGAAGTGTCTTTCATCGGGGTCGTCAGGCTGGCAGCCATCTTGAATCACTCTCCTTTTTGGAGCCTTTAAGGGGCCATTCCAAAAAGAAGCCGACGAAATTTTAAGAAAACATGACTGCATTGTGTCCGGTCACCACCCGACAAGTCCTTACATGTCAGAAATCCAGACGTGGAATAAGTATAGTAAAGAATCAGAATTCTTATGTCGTCCAAATACCGGTTTGAACAACATGCTACAATTTCAGATCGTGATTTACATATTCCAATACGTAATGTAGTAAGGGGCCATTCAGAAAGGACGTCCTCAAGAGGGGTTACGGGGGGGAGAGTTTCAGCTGGTATGTGGATACCATGTGGACGGGGGTCAGGACAGGATATGAACGTCCACTAGTGATGGTATTTTTCTGTTTAACTGTATTTTAAAGGTTAGTGAAAGGGTAAAGGAACACCAGAAGAGATGTGTCCCCAGTAACAAATGTACTTTAATTTTTAAAACCTCGGGAAAGATAGGGAATTTCCCTTAATCAGAAAAATCTGGAAAAATGTCGTGGAATTGGTAGCGAGACGGTTGCTTGGAAATTTATAGGATGGGACACATTTTCTGGACACCCTATTTTCAAAAAAAAATGTAAGGACGTCTATGAGGGGGGTCAATTTTTGAAGGAGTTTCGGTGACGTTCTTTTTGAATGGCCCCTTACAACGTTTGCTGTATGGTAACTCCAAATGGGAAAATGCGAATAGACACCCTGTTAATGTGTTTAAAATTCCAATTCAATCACTGGCGATTATATATGCTTAAACTCCTCTTTATTTCTTGTTGATAATAAGCAGAAATAGTTATTTTCAAACAAAAACAAAATCGAAATTTTCTATTCGATCCGAATTTTTGTTTACGTAAAAGATGTCGAGTTTTCTAACAGTAAATGGAGGGAAACGCCTCCTGGCGGTGGTTGCAATTGTGGTCCTAATATACCACGGCATATAATTCCGTCTTCACATTTTCTAAGGTGGTGCGGTGATGCACTTGAAAGCGTCCCCAAGAGTTAGATGCTTCCCTCTCCTTTTCACTTCAAAACTGAGTTAAAAATAAGTTTGCACTGAATGGTCTGAAAATAGCCGCTATTGATGAAAGTCATCTTATTTCCACGAATGCAACTTGTTGCCATGGTGACGAACGCAGCCTCACACGCACTCCAAACGGAAAGTTTTATGAAAAAAATGAGCCGAAAATAGGTAAAATACATCTACTAAGTATACAAAAATGGAAAGTGGGGGAAAAAGGGAGAAAAAAAAATATATAAACAATTTTTTTTTTTTTGAAAGTCGAAGGAAATCTATTCCTGGATTGACCTGTCCATAATTTGTACACCATATAATTTAACAAAAAAAAAAAAGTGTAAAATTAACTACTACTAAGTTCGAGAATTTTAAAGGTTTGTGGATTTAATTCCTCGTATCTTCCAAAATCCCCTCCTGAATTTATGAAAAAATCTCGATGTAAATGCAGTATGTCCACACGACACGTATGATGTATGTGGACAGCACTTTTCTGACTGTCGCCTATTTCGAAGGACTGTCTCGAGTAGAATTCTCCACCACATGTTACGATTTGTATCTGGTTTCGTAGGGTTTGAAGAGACAGTACCGACAACAGCATCAAATCGAAGACAGTGCAATGTCTTCTGGAAAAACTATTGTTCTGCCTTTGCATAAAGGTTTCAGATTAGGAATTTTTTGAGAAAAAAAAAATATAAAAAAAAGTCACGCGTGTCGTATACAAACGACTTAATTAGTCATCACCTGACTGATAAACGACTCGAAAACTAGCAGCTCGTTAAAACTAATCGCAGCAACACCCTGATGCATAAATCTTCAGCAAATTCGCAGCTCCGTCGCATGGTTGCGGGGCGTTCGCCACTTGGAAAACGGTGCTACAGTGCTAAAAAAATACCTCTAAAAATACCCGGATTAGTTTTAGTCGTGTTTACACTCGAATTTAGTTGCATCAGCCTCCTGACATACTAATACGGGGTTCTATTTAGGAAGTAGAGGGGAAAAAGGAGAGCTTCCCGAACTCGAGAATAATATTTTAGAAAAATGACAAACAATGTCTAAATTGGTTGCGCATCTTTGTCACACTTTCGTCTAGCTTATATCCAGGCTCCTTCTTCTCGACGATGAACGATACCAATTATTAAGTGCAAAAGCAGTTACCAATTTTTCAAATTCTTAAAAGCGATGACAATGGCGTCTGCGTTTGGGGGATGGCAATTTTCTACTGCAGAAAGTTGCAGTGGGTAGTTAGTAATTATGACATTTTGCTAAATCTACAGTGGGTTTTTTTGTGTGCAAAAACTCTATGATCCAGGCCGAAACTTGTGGCTGGTAGTTTGTTAGTCAGTTTGAACATGCCAACGTCTTTATACTTACCTTAATGTTAGCTTAGGGAAGGGGGGAGCCCCGCATTGAACTATACCCAATGAACTATAAATGAACTTAATGGGTGCGCATGCGTGGTTCTTCCCCTCCCGCTGCTAACGTTACGGTAAGTATAAATCCGTCGGCATGCGAAAACTGTATATTAAGTTTGTGATCAATCTACGGTAAATTAGTTATCATTAGAGAGTTTTAGCCAGCCACGTTAAAACGATGACGAGATTGACAGCACTGTCAAAAAACAATACTGGCGGCTGGAATGGCATTGGAATGCCATGTTTTGCATAAGGTAGTCCTTCACATTCCAGCCGCCAGTGCCGTTTTTTGACAGTGCTGTCAATCTTGTCATCGTTTAACGTGGCTGGCTAAAACTCTTATTTAAATTTTATTCCAAATTACATTTATAGCCTCAGAACCCTTTTATATATGGAACCCCTTAGATATGTTGCACAGCACAATGGAACCTCTGGCACCATCTGGAACCCTCAATTTGGGAAAGCAGTCTACATCGTATGAAAATGTTTAATTGTGCGGTCAATGTATAGGCAGAAGGTTCTGCAAGTGCTTGATAGTCTATGGTGGTAAATCAACGGTATGGTCATTGCAGAAAACGTACGATTAGAACATGTTTTCCAAACATTTTAGATTATTTTACAGAAGCAAACACAGTGATAAGGGCCATTTCAACTGTATATGCAAACACATTTGCAGCACGTTTGTAATGCGCATCAGTCTTCACCGGATATCCGCAAACCGTAGCATCTCTCTCTCGCTGCAGAATCCCTGGAGAAGCGTGGGCAAGCATGCAAAGCAATCCTTTGACAAGACTTTTGTTTAATCTCTCCTCCCCGCAAATCGAGCGTGGTGGGTGGTGGTGGAATGTGCCAGCATCCAGAAATGCTCGACGAAGGAACGGGCTTTGTGTTTAAATCCGGCGAATTCTTTTACCAGAATAGCGCCACCATCTGTTCATCAGCCTTTAGGTGTGCTCCCGTTCTGCTTCTACTTCCCAGACAGATATATTTCTGGCGGCCATTTTTCTTTCCCCGTCATGCGTGAACGTTTTGAGTGCTGGCTGCCATTTTCCATGTTGTTGTTGTTGTTTTTTTGCCCAGACAAAGTTCGCGCATAATTCATTAAAAGTGCTGTAAACACGCGATGCCTTCACATATCGTAACCCGTGTTTCATTTTCTGAAGCGCCACCAAATTTACATAGGTACTTTAATGCCGGAAACAAGTTTGTAAACACGATACTAAACACTAACAACGCATATGTTGCGATCTAGAGCGGATTATGGATTCCAAAACTTTTTATCTTCAAAATGTCCTTAAAAAGTCTCCAAAACTAACTTTGCTTTAAAAACGTTTATTCTTGCAAATTAGAAAAAAAAACAACCAGAAAAACAGACTTTTTTGAATGGCCCCTTAGGTCATTTGAACGGTCCCTTAGGTCATCAGTGACCCAGATCATTCAGACCGCCAATTTCAAACCGGGATCAAATTTTCAGGAAAAATTTCGTAATTTCGTCCAGTTTCCTTTAACTGGACATTCAAACACCATTTCCTTGAAAAACATAATGGTAAAACGCTGTTGCGCATAACGCATCATAGATGGCGCTGCTGATTTAGAGGGCCTCGTCTATGGAGAAGAAGGGTTTACCAGACATTGTTCTGGCTAATCGGATGCGTTCGTGTTGAGTCTGCCAAAGGGGCTATTTTGATCGCTTTTTCCCCATTTGCGTAACCAGCCCGGTGCATGACGGGAAGGCATCCGGGATGCCATATACAAAGCGGCTTTTTATGAATGGAGAGTGGATGCCATTGAGGAAGTGCGGCTTTTTCTGGGCACCGTGGCTGCCAAAAAATGAGAAAAAACGGGTTGCAAAAGCTATTTTGGCCCGAGCTCTGGCAACGTCGCCATCTTTTATTTCGGAATAGGAAAAGCGTCCGTGGCGCCACCTGGAGGTCCGGGGCCACTTCCTTGCCGGGCAGGTCTGTTGAAACCCCGTCGCTCCTGGTTCCGGCCCACGAAGAACGCCAATCTGACAACATTCTGATCCCGACAATAAATAGTTTGGCTGCCTTTTCACTGCCAAGGCTGTTGTCAATGTTCCAGAGCTGACTGCGATCCTCCTGCCTTATCACTCAAGCCAGCTAAAAATACTCAAAAACAGACTACTGTGGCAGCATCCACCTCGGGCAAGAGAAGCGAGTCAAAATGTAAAAATACCCAGGGAAGGGGGCAGAAGGGGGTGAGGGAGGACACGCTCATCCCGTTCCAAAAATAAGTTCTTGGGTCGCCTCCAAGGGTTCGAAAGGGACTTAATAGACCTTTGGACACAAAGTCCACAACACTAAGGACTTGTTGAGAAATTGTTCCGGTGACAAAAATAGAGGCAATAATGACACTTTGGATTCTAGAACAAATGTTAAAATGACCGTTCAATATTAGGCCCAAAGCAGTCCCTCAAATCATGACTGGTAGGTTGTCAGCGTTTGCTTACAATTTCTAAAAAGAGATGCTAAGGTTTTCGAGCACATGTTCATTGGCAATAACATGTTTTGGTGTGCATTTCTGCCAACAAGGGCTAAGGGAGAGGACCTGCACTTAAGCTTGGGCTCAAGTCAGCTTTTGAAGCAAAATCTTTAATTTGAAAATCAAACACCATCGAGCATTTAAACATTCCCTCTTGGGCACGATGCTACTTGGTGACGTTGTGGTTTCATTGGTTTACCTCTTAGTAATTGCAACACCTCTCCCCTCCCTCCCCGTGTCCACATGCCAGCAGACCCCCCCCCCCCTTCCCTTCCCTACCACCCTCTTGAGGACGTCCTTTTTAAATGGACCCTTAAGAATACCCGAACTTAAACACCATGGTGCAAAATAAAGAGTTTACAAAATGTCTGGCTTTGGAAAGTGTACAGAGTTTTGGCTGGATTAGCAGAGCTGTTTTCATCAGCCGCTGTCTCGTTTGTCAGGGTTACCCAAATCTCGGATTTGTTTCTTATATTGAACAGTGTCTCACCAGCTCACGTCCTTGCATTTTTTTCTCGCTGCGAAACGGCTTTATCCCATCTCGGTTGGGGAGGATATTCTCCATTTAGTTCCTAAGGTCTTGGGAACGCTGCCAGGCTCTCGGATGGGCTCGATGATTAGCTGTTCACAAATTGTGAACCTCGAAAGCGTTGAGTCGAGAGCTTCTGATATTACGTCACGCGAGTATACGGATGAGTACGAGCTTTATACTTTAGAAAAGGTACAACACAATAGCGTGAACTTATGCAGAATTGACTGGAAATGCTGTCCAAACTGGATGGTTTAGCACCTAGCCTTTAACATTACATTTTCAACATGGTCGCATCATGTTACTCAATGCTTCACTATACAAGTGAAGATTGGACTATAATGATATGATAATGTTGAAAATTCAAAGATCAAGGCTCATGAGCCACTAGAAGATGCATACATCTGATCTCATTAAAAAAAGGACGTACTTAAAAGGAGGGTATGAGGGGTGTCTGCTGGCATGTGGACACCATGTGAACAGGGGGGAGGGAGGGGGAACCATTTTGGACGTCCACTAAAAGTGGTATTTTTGAGTTTTTGGTTTTTCTGTTTAATTAAGTTTTAGAGATCAGTGAAAGGCTTAAGGGACACCAGAAGAAATGTGTGCCCAATCCCAAATGTAATACTTTCATTTTTGAAACCTCGGGAAAGTCGGGTGTTATGCCTAAGTTTGTGTCAAACACCAATTTTATGCTGGAATTTCCCTTCGAGGTCAGAAAATTTCCGTTAAACAGAAATGGCTGGAAAAATATCGTGAAATTGACAGTGATACGTGTGCTTGAAATTTATAGGATGAGCCTTCGTATAGTTATGTTCCAACAAATTTTCTGGACACAATACTTTTCAAGGACTTCCTGTCTGAATGACCACCTTATCTTTGTAATATATATTCGACAAACCATTCCGTTTGAAGAACTTCAAATTCATACCTTCTTGTAGGAAAACTTTTGAGTTATCAGTGGGCGTATTTTCCTTCAATTATCCATTTTCATTCTTCGATTAAATTTAGAGCGGTCTTAATGATTTTCCATATATGTTCTATATGAGCTTTTGATTTTTTTCCCATCCTTATTGGGGGGAAAATGTCATCGTATTTGAATATCAGAGTGATCTATTAATATACTATAATAGAGCTACTTAATTGCACCCAAACTATTCCGTAATTATATTTTCTACTCAGTAATAATTCCGCATTTTCTTCTTTGGACGGATGGCTTTCTTGGCAGAGAGGATTAATTAAGACTCGCATGAGCTCAATATGATAGAAGATATTTTGGACGTAAGCCTGGTAATTTTGATTAATACCCGTTAATCCCGTTCAATTACTTTCTGCATCCTCTTTGAGGCATTGTTTTTTTGACTCCAATTTCTCTTGATAAGATAGATACCGATCCCTCGAACGCTGGAATGGTAGTGGACCTGCATTCTGTTCGCCTTGAAGTTCCTAAAAATAACTATTTTTATTTCGTCGTTTAGCAATCGAGCTTTTTTTTTTCTTCTGCCAATGGCGATGCCCGGGTAGCCATATTGGATTTCAATTTATCATTTCAAACTCGGCTATCTGATGTCCCCTCTGACCCCAGTTTCATTTTCCAACGTTCAAATGGACTGCCTGAGCATTACGTCACTAAAAAAAAGACGCCAATTTTGTTACTTGGAAGGAACACGATATACATTATTTAGAAATACACATTCATGTGTATTTTATATAAACTGTACGTCAAATTTTGTAGAAGCACAGTATACTCCTAAAACTCACCGGTTAGGATAAGAACAGTGCTGTTTTTTTTTTTCGAAATGCACATGTGCCTGATCGTTTCAGGGAGTAATTAAAAAACAACATAGCGGCCGCGAGAACGTTTTGACTGTTGGAACATATTTAACGCGATTTAGACAGTCTGCACATGACGGAAAGACGTTAAATCTAACGACGCTCTTCCTAAATACCGTCCGTTCAGGGTATTAGTCACGTGACTGGTGGACGGAGCCCTGCCGTCAACGTTGCCTGCTAAAACAGGGAATTTGACCGTGTTCTATTACCGAATTTTACCCTACTGTAAGTAAACCGTTCGGAGATTACTAAACCTCTCTAATATTTTACAGAACTAATTACCTTTTCGGATTGTTGACCCGTGTTGTTTTACCATATAGATATCACTCCATTTTAAAGCTTTCTGCAGGAGGTGTTGTGTGGAGTTCTGATAAAATCTTGCTGTGCATGGCATCCAATTTATAATGATACGTTTTAAACTTGAACTTCTTATTACCCCTCGATTCTTCCGAAACATTAATGGCTGGCAGGATTTAACAAGAATTGTTTACCCGAGTGGGTGTGGCAGTATACCGTAAACAATAAACATCGATTCCTGGATTTTTGCATTGTTGGGACATAAATTAATTTCAGCATACTACATGTATTAGGGACGTTTATCGGTTATAAAGCCAATTCAGATATACCGACTAAATCTTAAAGCAATTAGCCCTATTCGGGTTCAATACCCTCTGAAATCGTATTATTTTTAGCATTCTATATACGAAACAGTTAACGCCATTTTTAAGTATACAGGTGTAATTATGTATACAGTGCTGCCTTAAGAGTAAGGTTAGTGGTCATCCAGATAGCCAAAAGCTACACTCGTAAAACCATATTTCTACGCACCTCTTTTAGAACTGGGGGTTTTGTATATGCTTAATAGACCGCCGCCATTGATCACCTTGGACATTACACCAAAGGGCCAACACCACGACGGCGGTACAAGGGGGTCAATCAATAACTTTAAAAGATTAAAAAGGCAGTTTACCGATCCAGACACTTTGGAGGCTTGGCGATATTTTGACTGCGGGCAAGGTAAAAACCATTAAGCGGCCATCACCCTCTTCCCCAAGCTTGCTCAATCAAGTTCAGTTCATAACGAAAGGGTTGCTCGCGTTTTTCTCAGAATTTTGGGCAACGGCCCAGAAATCGAAATCGCTTCGCCAGGGGGCGCGGGCGCGGAATTTCACGCTTGCCTCGATGGACACAAGGGGGATTACTTAAGTTTCCCCACATGTCCATGAAATTGTGGATATACTGTGCCACTTTAGCTTGGGCATCGTGCACAAATATATATTATACACCCATAATTTAATGCACTGCAAAGCCTCAAGCTTATACCTGAATATCTCCTGTTCACCAATTAGGTCTATTGTAATTATAATCGACCCAAAATGCCAGTAGATTTAACCCCCAGATGCCCTAAACAGCAAGATTTTATCAGAACACCACACAAAATCATGCTTAAATTTAAGTACAGTAGAACCCGTCTAAAAGTATACTCTTGGGACCGGTGCCTTAAAATATGCCTTTAGACAGGTTTATTTATACACGGGCCCAAAGTCGGGACAGGCACATTTTATGCTTTTAGAGAGGTTATTCATGTACACAGGATGCGTTTAGACAGGTTTTACCGTATTATGTAAAGTAAGCCGAAAATTTAACGACATTAGCGATATTTTACACGAAACTGCAACTCCACGAAGTTCCAAAAACTTTCGTTGCCAACATGGCGGCCGTCGAGGTTTTCAAAATGGGCGCGCTTCCAGAGGGCGCTCTCCGCTCCGCTCTTCAGCGCCCCTCGCGGGAATGAACTCGTCCGCCAGGCAGGCCACGTGACCAAGACATTTAACTCGCAGGCTGCGATTCCGCGAACGCATCCAAACGAGAATCGGCCTACGCGTATGCAGTGGCTGTTTCGTATCGCTCTCGGAATTTTTATCGCATTTCAAAAGAGGAAAAAAAAAAAAAAAAAAAATAAGGTGTCCCCCAAAACAAAACTGTGTTACTTCAGCCGTGTGTCACGACAACATGGTATCGGTTTAGCCGCGTGTTCGCTTGTGCGTGCCTTGGATTTACGTTCGAGAATCGAGGTTTCTGCTAAGCTTCTGCGAACATTGGGGCCCCATCGTACGGGAACGGTACCCAAAGGATAACGCGCTCTCCAAGCCGTGCTCGTATTGCTTTCACCCTGGCATGGGATGGAGGTAGACACATCCAATGGCCTGCACTTCTTTATGGGTGTCCCCAGCGACGGAGGTAGGCTTCTTTTCGAATGCATTTTTTGGGGGTTGGGAACCTCGTCGTAGCATCGCTACTTTGCGATCGAAAACGGGGGCAAAAGTTCAACATGGCCATTACGTATAAAACGTGTGATTTCGATCAATTTTAGAGGAAGAAAATTCGCTGGCAATGCTGCATGTTGTCAATTGCTGCTTTACAAATACGAACATTCGTTGTAATTTACCAAATTTTCAAACATGGAACATGTTTTTTAACAGTTTTCGGTGAAGTATCAGGCATATATAGATTAACGCAGAAACACTTAGACATAATCGTGCTATCTTCGTATATTTATTAAGATGGCCTGTGCATTAGTGACACTTTAAGCAGTTTTCACATACGAAAATAATTTCAATTAGAATGTTAAAACTATTTTGCTAAATTAATTTTACCCCAATTACACTATTTTGCTAAAAAAACATTTAAATGGCACCATTAGTCATCGTGAGATAACACCGTGTTGACACTGTTAAAATCTAATCTTATTTGAAAATATACGTACGTATGTATATTCAACAATTTTAGACAATTTAAGAATATTAAAAACAATTTAATAAACATGCAACTTAATTATTTTTTTTGTTGCAATACTCCGATGATTCATGGTGTTGTCATTAGAACATAACCATTGAACATATATTTAGCTTCAGCTGTCATTCATGTAGTAATCGTTTATAGTCCACTGTTTTATCATAAATTGAGTATTATTTGCAAATTTCCTCGCATGTTCAGGAAATTCTTATTAGGAAACCGTGAACGACTCTGTAAACAACAAGTTGTAGTGTATATTTTCTAAGAAAATGTCAGTGAACAATGGCTATTTTCAAATATTTTATACATGGACGATTCAAAGGTCATGTTTTTCAAAATTGGAACCAGGAAGATCGAAATTGTTAGACTCTTTCAAACTTCGCGAGTTCCTAACGTGCTTAATCTTTCAAAGCAAACATTTTCAAATTTCTACAAATTTTCTCGAGAGCATTGTGAAACTTTGACGGGAAATCCTTAGCTATATCTGACCATATTTAGCCGGTTTTTTCGCGTTTCCCGAATTGCTGTATTTGTACAGAGGTCTATGATTCGATACGGCTCAGTAAATTAAACTAGAAAAAGCTGGATATTTCAGAGAATTATAATCGGTATGGCCTAATCTGCCTTTATTTAGTAACCGGTTTCTGATAATGTTATCCATGTGAAACCTAATTGCCTCGCATTTACCAGGAACAAAACTGCATGTTCTCAAGAATCTCAATTTTCGTTATCTAGCCAATTCATGAAAACATGATCGAGCGGAGATGTTTTTGTAATTATCTTTCCTTACATAATCTTTTGAAAATATTAAAACATAGTTTTCGTGTTATGAATACATTGTTTTACTATTTGAATACGTGAAATGCTCTCATAAAGAGGTTATGATACGATGACATGAATAATGCTAAATAATTTATAAATATATAGCCCATTTCAATATATACTCAGAATTTATTTTTTTAAAAAAGGGCTATTTTCAAGAGTAGTTTTTGTATAATTTAGATAATATTTACTAAGCACAAAAAGTCGACCACGTGTTTATTAAATTCATTAGCAATCCAATTCATCACGAGGCGTGCTGGTATCAATTAAGATGTTAATTTATAAGTAACGTAAATGAATAGATCAATCAGCACAATTATCTTGAAAAGGATACGTGAAACTAGTCCTGTTAAGGCCATCGGACTTCCCACACTTGAAAACCATTTGCTTCAGATTACGGTTTGTGTTTTCAGTGTTTGGCTATATATATTTACCGTATCGCGCATGAGTATGTTGCTTATATTTCAAGGCTCCACATTTTTATTTCGATTTCGGTAAGGCAAATATACATTCATTATTCCCTTTCGTTTTCCCTCAAGGCCCCATGCACCGGAAATTTTCTCAGATAAGTAGTAGACCGATTTAGATTTTTCAACGTTTAATTTATCACCAAGAAACTTTGTACCCAACTGCATTGAACCAAAATCTGGAGATACATCACATTTACCTATAGCAAAGTAACCAAGACGTGTTACGCAAGAGGGTACTGTCCCCTTGTGGGACATTTGGAGAACGTATCCTAAATTAGAGCAGCGACTGATATCCCCCAACCACTTGTCCCCAATTGAGGAACTTGAATTCGAAAAATTTTCCATTCCAATAATAGCCACTTTTATCAACTGGTACTCGTTTATTGCTCAGTTGCAATCGCTGGAGGGAGATTAATAATAAAATAAATTGCAGCAAGTGTCATTCACCATGTCTTCACATTAGGCGCTTTCATATGCATATAGCTGAACATGGCTGAACAGCCATGCTGATCTTATGACTTTGATGAAATGCCCAGGAAGCGTGTGGTGCCAACATTGGCCTGTGCCGTGATCTGGCAAATTCCTACCATTTTCAAACCTGTTGTCGGTGAAAATGTTGTTCATTAACATTCCCTGTCCCCCCTTTGAAGAGAAGGGTCATCCACATCTCCACACACTCCTTTACCACCAGTTTCATTCGGAGTCGTAATTGCCGTGCTTTGGACAAAGTTACCAGGAAGGGGAACCAATCGCAAAAGGGATTCTCAGAAATTCCGCATCGTACGGCTTATTTTCCCCGCCATGGAATGCGTGTCTGCACAACAAGTGTCAAGCAACCTAAACAACCGATAGTTTCTTGGAAAAACAAAGGAAATTGCGATGAATAAGTAGAACATGAATTCGCGTTTACTGCATGTTAGCAAGAAATTGCAAATGTCGACAGAATCATTGATAGTTTGAAAAATGTTTAAAGTTGGAAATTATTGGGCTTACTAAAAGCTAGAGAGATTCTTGCAAGATTTCAAAGTTTGAATGCGAGTGGCTCCCCTGGGTGTACAAAATATATAGGGTCTTACGTGTCGATCTAAAAATGCATGGAGTTTTATGTCGATGTATGGAAGAAAAGGTGGACTTTAAATATTTCGCATGGCTATCTGATGTGACCCAAAATATAACGAACAATGTTTGAGCCCAAGACTGGATTCTGTTAACTTCCAAAGAGAATTTGTAATATGGCAATTTTGGGATTGAACTAGTTTTAGTTGGTTATCATGACAAAGCCTGCCGTGCTGTAGACACTATTCTTGGCCCTTTGAGGGAGGTATCAGGAAATTAAGTTCAATACGCGCTTCATATATCAGGAGCGCCGTTGAGTCTCACCAAGGCCGATTAACCTTCTCGTAAACCGCCATTAGTTGGCTGGAGGCCCATGATTTTTCCTCTCCATTCGCATGTTTGTGTTGAATCTGTCGAACGACCGAGACTTAATTCTCAGAGGGAAGACGCTCGACAAACGAGATTCTCGTTAGGCACACCCAGATCAGTATTTTACTACCTCAAAAGTAATATGAAAGTGCGAAAATGTATGCATCGCGATGTTGATAAATTGGCGGTCATCAGGGGAATACTATCACACGTGTGATGTAACCTGTCTATAATAGTAACCTCTGGGTGTTAAGCCCAAGGTCTTTGGCGAAGATCTTGATAATAGACTTTGAGAGGACAGCTGGAAAGGGCTTTCCTCTCAAAGTACTTGTTTAAAGCGCTGCATGTTGTTGACGGTTAGGGCATGTGTAATGTACTCAATTCGTAGCATAGCAATGCAATGCAAAACAACATTAAGATTAATTTCATACCAACTAAATAAATAAATGGTGCCATGTACAGAGATTTATTTAACTTAACTATTCGTTTATAAATAATGAGGAAGAAATCGGACTTGTACTTTCAACAATAACAGTGTGATCGTTTGAATCATTCATCAGTGTATACTTTTTTTTAAAGATCTATAACTATGAATAATTTCTTACGATGGCAGTACAGTATAGCGCACAACAGTCAATTGGTCAGTTCTTCGTTTCCGCAAATGTGTCCAACTGCCAAAAGGCTCTTATTGAAAGTCCACGTTCGCAATTTTGTGCCATACTGCATTTTACCCCTCCCTAAATTCTTACTTTCCATGTTATGTCACGCAAACCTCGTTTCTGCCATGTATGTTATCGATTTCTAATTGGGTTGCATGGGCCAAAAAATTACGCGGCGATGCACAGCCCCATACTGCTGAGCCAGGGCACAGGATTGTAAGTTTCTCACCAACATCAAAATCAATTCCCAGACCCAAGTAAAAGAACAAAAAAAAGGAATAATAATAATCCGCAAAGGCCTGACCTTTGATACTCATTGTTTCATCTATGAACTTCTTACATGATTCCATGAACCCCTGTCCTTTAACAGGGGCTACCAAGCCAGGGACCTAACCCCCTCATGACATCCAAAACCTCGTTTTTGATCTTTTCTACATTGCGTCACTTTACCATGCAAGCTGCATCCCAAATGCGAGTCTAATGTCCAAAAAGTATCAAACCATGTTAGTTAAAACTGCGTAATTTGTATAATGTATTGTAAAATGTATGTAATCGTAAACTTGTATTCGGTTGATTAGTATCTGTCATATTTGTAACGCTGCTAGTACAGTATTTATTAAAAAAAAATAGCAATTTAGCAAGATTAACAAAATTTGCATGACAGGGTAGCTCAAAAGTTAATTAAAAATTAACGTTACATGTTGCCATTGAAATTAATGACTGTTTCATGGAATAGAGGGAAGACGTTTCATGATATTTTCCAACAACAACAAAGTGATAATATTCGCAACAGCAGATATATTAAGGGTTGTGCAACGCGTTTCTTTCATAGTTTAGACAACTTCCTCGTTCAATTATTCAGTTAAATTCTGTTTTAAAACTACCGTATTAGGGACATTTAGCATAGGGAAATTGTGACTACAGTGGCAGCACTGCTGCGTTTCCCGCGCTGCATTCAGTTCATTGCCTATATGATTAATGGATCAAAAACGCACCTTCCCTCAACTCCAATAAAATACATTGGCAGTTACCAACTTTGGCACGCGGATAATTCTAAAAACTAGTTGTGTAGCACTTTTTTTTTCCTCCAACACGATTGATCGACCACACTTTTTGCTAGGTTTGGCGAGTTTCCCGACACGACTATTCGTCGGCAGTACTAGCAATATGATGGATGGTTCGGTCAATACTGCACACGCAAAGCTCCAATGATGGGAACCTCCGTTCAGATTATGTAACAGATGGACACGAATTTGCGGCGCCATTTTGTTAAGGCGTTAACTGAATTATAAAATGCAAAACTACCATTGCCATTGGAGAGAAGGTTGAACCTGGGCCCTTAGGCAGTGATAATTAGCAGTGTACCGTCCTTGAGTGTTCAAACATACGTTCCAACTTCCAAAAAAAATAAGTAAAAAATAGCACTCCAATATCAGCAGGTTGCACTGGTAGCCATCATGATTCATGCGCTCATGTGTTTGGATGATCTGAATTTGAGAAACATATCTTGGCGGTTTGGATTCTAAAAGCACGTTCAAGATGTTTTTCTCATGGTATGGATTCGAAAAAACATGTCCAAGTTATCAAGGAAGACTAGAGAAAACCACGCCCTTGTTTCAAGTTGTTTGAGTGCTGGTGGACAATAAGGGGCCATTCAAAAAGGACGTCTCCGAAATTCCTTCAAAAACAGAAAAAAGGACATCATTAGTGGAAGTCCAAAATGGCTTCCCCTCCCCCATGTCCACACGTCAGTTCGACCCCCCACCCTCTCTTGAGGACGTCGTTTTTGAATGGCCCCCAAGAGGAACGTTGAAGACACCTATGGTTATCAATAATTCTAGAGAAAACATGTCGTCCAGCTAGAAAACCACACCCTTGTCTCAAGTTGTATGTGTGCTGGTGGACAATGAGAGGAACGTTGAAGACACCTGATGGACATTCGTGGTTACAGGTGCTAGAATGTCATACCTGTTGCTCGCTCATCACGTGATCGTCCAGGAGCACCACACTAAATGTCACAATACGGTGTTCAACAGGTTGCGTTTCGACAAAACGAGTGTCTCGTGTGAAGAGTGGCCATCATCGATTTCGTCCATTGTGTTGATCATGTTGAGTAGCATGCAAATTAAGCGTGATTGGCACGTGTGCGCGACCATGTTCGCGTTACATATATACCTAGTTAGGGTTTCTGCGTGACTGACTTGGTTCGCAACAATGGCGAGTGTTTTGCCAGCAATTCGACTCGAACATTCTTTCGGCAATTCGTTTTTCCCAATGATGAGAAGGTTGATGACTGGATTCATTCATAAAACGACGAGAGAAAAAAAACTGCTGCTGATAGGCGAATAAAATGCATATACGAGGACGAGCAATGGTGCTATCAACGCAACAACGTCGCCCCCAAGTCGCGTGACGTCATATGATTTTGCTTATTTCTTAAAGAGTGCATCTAGGTCGAAACTTGTGTTATGTTGGTGTCTGAATTGCATCGATGTCATCTTAGGTTCTTTAAGTATTTGTTGAGATTTCGAAGTTTTTAACGCGATATTTTAAATAATAGAGGCTTAGCCTAACTTATGAACCCCATCCAATTTTTCTCCTGCGACCCTACACATTTACCCAATGGGATTATCCCAATCATTGTCTGGGTTCTTTATGGCCTTAGTAACCTTTGGGCCCCTAAACCTCAACTAACATCAAATGTACTTATTACAGACAGAAAACATGACAGAAGTTGTTTTAGCCAGCCACGTTAAACGATGACGAGATTGACAGCACTGTCGTGTTAAGTATTGCCACTGCTGTCAATCTCGTCATCGTTTAACGTGGCTGGCTAAAACTCTCTATTACCCCGTACACAGTATACTGTAGGCCCTGCTATATACCCGAAAACGTTTTCAACATGAAGATCTATAGCCTTTCTGACGAATATTTGTTTTGCAAGACGAGCAACAGAGGAGGAGGTGGTTGACATTTCGGAAAAGGTCCTGGTGAGTGGGTGAAAGTGAAAATACCAAAACCCAAGGGGTCAAGTTGTTTCCATTGTGCGGAGACAAAACTATGCCCCGTGTGCGTCATTGTGCGAGATAATTTACGAGAATGTAAAGTTTCAACGAATAGACATGTGAGAAAATTAACCTTTATGTGCCCGGCAACTGTTCCGATTCAGCTGCACAATTCAATTTAAAGCTCGCATTAATTTCAGTTGAAATGGTAAACTTTTAGTGCGTATGCTTTAGGCACGTATTAGTTTACAGTCATACTACTACGTGCACATTCTTCAAGAATTTGAACTTAAATTTTTAAAAGCAACCACGACTTTTATTGCTTGGATTTCCAAAATGGCCGACAGTGCAAATTAACAGTCGAAACAACACCGGGTTTCATGATGAGAGACTGGGATTTAATTTTTTTTAAATACACAAGTAGCTTCAGCTGAACCTGCATCTGTGTTAACTTGCACGTCAGTGGCACGAGGAAGTTATAGGTTGTTTCGCTATATGCATATTTAATTAGCGAAATCATGAGTGATGCACATGTGCGAAATAGTTGGCTTTCACGCGAGTCCAGTATTGGTACCCTTCTACTCCACCCAAAAAGGAAGCTGTGCCAATATGTTATCAGGTGGATACTCAAATGCAGAGGACCACTGATGGGTACAGTTCCGGGCTTACCAGAATTGGTCGTAAAAACAAGCGTTTAGAGGACGTTTGGAAGGGCAGTAGCGCCAGTGTTACCGAACGCAAAACCGCTTCCGTGTTTTACCCTCTTTTATATACGCACCAGTGTTGCCAAGGAAAAATCATTTTTCCATGTAGCATGACAAAACGAACATGTATTATACAAAATATACACGCCAGCACATTTTTGAGATATATATGGAAGATTGGAGTAGAAGGGTGTGACCATGTTGAAAATTCATTGCTAAAGGCTCATGTCACCGGGGATATGCGACCGTTTTGAGCAATATATGGAAGTTATAAATTTATACATGCTAGTCGTATAATTTCATCGCCGTTTAGATAATAGAGAGTTTGAGCCATCCGACGTTAACGAAACGGTAACGGTAACGATAACGAGAAACAGCGCTGACGGACTGGAATATCAAGGCTACCCTATGCTAAGCATGGCATTCCAATGACATTCCGGACTGCCCGCGCTGTTTCTCGTTATCGTTAGCGTTGGATGGCTCAAACTCTCTAATATCAAAGCATCATCGTTTGCGTAATTGTGACGAGGATCTGGGCAGGTGTACTATTGATTGACGGGAAATTTCGTTTTCGGCCGATTAGGATCCAAATATATCATAACGATATCAGCTTGGATATCATCCAGACGCGATAACTACTGAAATGTCAAGTCATTCATGAAAGCGTTATAAATATATCGTCGAGGCGCGAATAAAATTAATACCGCTATTGCACAATGCTACGTTACAGAAAACATTTGAAATAATTTAAGCGCGTAAACCGTCTGAGACTGTTTCATTTGCAGTAATATTGGTGTTCCTGAAAAAACCTAGTGTCATAATTGGAGTCATAAAACACATTCTAATAGTCCATTCAAAAAGGACGTCCTCAAGAGGGGGAGTGAGAGGGAGGGGTCTGCGTGATGTGAGGATAAGTCACGGAATGTATTTCATCCTATAGTTGAAAGCTGCCTTGCACGGATTTTATCCAAATCTGTTGAACTGTACATGTGAACATGTGAAATTCATGTCGTGGCTAAGGAATAGCTG
>JAUJYV010000560.1:0-36285 GCA_033995625.1 Ophyiulus pilosus | reverse complement strand
ACATTTAACATGTCATATGTTTGTAATATATTAGTAATATACATTAAAAAATATATTTATTACAAAACATATTTATAATATATTTTATTTTGTGACAATATATTGGAAATATATTTTCATTATAACAGATTATATTTTTTTATATATTGTCAACATATTACTTTTCCATATGGGAAGCAGTTCATGAATAAATGCCCTGTGTAACTTATTTTTGGGAGATCCCTCGTACAATAGTAGCAGATACAGTCATCATCAATAACAGCTTAGGTTAGGTGTTATGGTAAGTGCATTTATTGGGTCTTCTGGGATAATGCTGAAGTACCAAATTTCACGAAAGTGTGGCTATTTATTCAAAAACTTTAAAAATAAACCCCACGTCTAGTTTTTTGCAAAGTAATTTATAAGAAACTTAATGACCGATTCTGTAAAAGGGACGTCTCCACTGAAGGCAACATGCAAACAGAAACATGCTAAAAATCTGTCCTGGAACTTTTTGTTCCCACAGACCTCGATTGGGGAGCGAACTCTCCATCAACCAAGGGAAACACTCAACCCACTCGCTCGTCGGCGTCGGTCGATGAACTTCTCCTATAATCAGTTAAAATGTGCATGTGGACATGCACTCGTTTTGTGAACTATGTTTTCAACTAGATATATAAATATATTCTTAAAGAGCATGCAGTTACAAGAATTAAAAAGATCAAATTATCTTACCTTGGACATCCTGAGTGTTTACAAAAACAGGCAAGAAAACGCAAAACACTGCAAAGAGCTTCATTTCGTGTAAGTTTCAAGCACAAATTGAAAATGTGACGATTCAATTAAACTGCAGGGCAATAAAAGGAAAAATACACTTGATAATAAATAGTGATGCGTATTCCGGTTTGTGTATAAATTACCAATGCTAACAATATTTGTTCACTATTTTCACGCAATATTAAAAATAAATATTCACCGAAACACGCCCAACTATCGTTTGAAAAATTTAATAGATGCAATTGTCACTCAGATACGCTACGCAAATAAACTCGTTCAGTTATATTTATTTAATAAATGTCGTCATTGCCAAACTCTAATAAAAGAGCATGCAAATAATTGCTTTTATTGCCAAATGCAACTACTTGACAGATAAGCTAAACGATGTACAGTATTCCTTATCTGCAAAAAGGTTCTTGTAAAAATTTGCTTTAGAATTTATAAACACATATTCAAGTTTTAGATAACTACTTACTCTATAATTATTTTCCTAAATATGCTATGTATCCAATTATGTTATCATGTCAGCTAGAGTGCAATTAGTTTTTCAGAAAATCTGGTTGAAATCCATTCTAAGTGCTGTTTTGTGAAATTGAAAAATTCAACCTGTCAAAATGAAATGGTTAAACTTGCTCTGAAAGAGTTAATTATGCATTAATTTTAATTAAATGATTGGTCAGTGTTGAAACTATTGAAAAACAACATTACCTTGAAATAAGGGGCGCGAAAACTAGACTTGAAATAGACTAATCTTTAAAGAAAAACAATGGTTATGTTAATCCTGTGTTGAAATAAAATTCCTGTCATTTTATGAATAAATTAACAGTTACATATAAAAGGTTCAAGTTGGATACTTGTGTCACTATCTTACTTTAGCATAGCTCGTGTTCAAAGGAGTTTTTAAACTGTTTACAATTATGTTTCGATTTTATGAAATGTGGGCCAGTTTAGTTTTTGTGGCTTTTTTGGGTAATTGAATTTTTTTATATCTTAACTTCTGGCAAACTTTGCGTTGTGCACAATTCTTTCAATTTCAAAATAATAAGGATTTAACAGAAAATGTTTTATTTTATTCAGGGAGTTGTACTATGACCTCCTTCAAACAAAATCCGATGGATCATTTTAAAGAATTCCATGATTGTATCGCCAATATTTCCTTAAATTCCAGTGACTTTGGATGCATGTAAGTAGTTAACAGATTGATAAGCAATACCAGAATTTAGTAATTTCTGTTCACATCAATATCAATTGGTGACAATGAGTTGAAATTGTAGATACAAAATCAATTTTTTGCCATTTCTCTGAATGTACACAAAACTGCACAGTTGAAATAGCTTCCCAATTCTCAAAATTTTACTTTTATGACAGTAATCTACAACAAACAAGTTTTTGTTGTGACCGCAATAGACTTGAGCCGAACTTTCAGCAATTTCTAGTAAAAGTGTAGTTCAGTTATGTTGGTGCGGAACATCAAAGATATATTATTTATTTTGTCCAAACCTAATGTTTGCAGTCTGTCTGAGGAGTGTTTAGAAACTATGTTCAATGCTTCTGAAGAGTTCCTGGAATCCAATATGGAGACTGTGAAATTGGGAATTCAAAGTTCCCTCGATAGTTTGAAACACGACTGCTCATCCATGTTTACTGAAGGTAGGTTGAATAAAAAAACAAATTAAATGTGCCGAAATATTAGGCAGATCCTGGTTTTGTCTAATGTTATATTGCAATGTTTTTTTTAGCGCGGAAAGCTGACGTCACTTGTCAAACTGAACAAATCTATCTTTGCCTGAGAGATTCTGAAATTATTCCGAATAGTAACACTTGTCGGTAGGTGGGGTTGAGATTTTGTGTATGTGCAATTTTACTAAAATTCTTAGTAATATTCAAATGGTTGTTTGTTTTTTGTTTCCATTTAGGAAACTCAAAAACCTGGGCGAATGTTTAAGGCATCTGACTGCCAGTTGTTCCAATGTAGTTTTTGCTTCAATTGTGAGATCTCTTTCCACAGGAATTTGGGATAACAGTCATTGTTAGTAACCTTTTTATCTTAAATGATATAATCGTTAACATCTTTGAGGAAACAAACAATTCTGTAGTTAACAGACTAGTCCAGAGATGGCGTTGCAAACCACGACAGTGATGGCCATTGCGAGTGGCTGCAGTGCCATCTATGCACATAAATTAAAACTTTTAACTATTCATTCATTGAAGATGAGACACTCCAATTTCTCCAAGTTATTTACAAGAGCTTTCTAACACCAGTTATAAACTGGGATTTGGAAGTCAGATCGAGTACTTTTGTGCATTTTTATTCACTACTTGCCAAGTAGCACATCCACATGATGTGCAACATACATAAAATGTTGTACATTCTGCAAAACTAATGTGAATCAAACTGCAAAAAGTACTATTTTTGATTTTATTGAAATCTTAAAGAAACTTAACAGTTGTTAGTTTATCTCGTCATTAAAGAGAAAAAAAAAATGCATGAAATCTTGCCTAACATTTTGTATGCAAAATCTTGTAGGAGATAAATTGGTCTACCATGCTTTTAATTTGTGATTACATAGTAATTTTTAGATGAAAATTTGATTCCAATAACAATTTGCATTGTTTTTTTGTTTTTTTTAAATGAACTAAGCAAATTTCATTTTTTAATCTTAAAAGATTCTCATAAAAAATATTTTTTCTCCAAAGGTGTACTTGGAATAGGAGAAGTTGTGGAAGATGTAAATGCAACTGGGAGACATGTCGTTCTTGAAGGAAATCAGTCGTTAGAAATCCAAGACCTTGTGATTCCTCAATCCAGGAATCTTGAAGATGCACTTTCCAATGACACCAATTCGTCTTTTCCCACTTCCAGGCAGGGAAATGTGGAAATTCCAATTTTGGATTCAAGTGTTGAAAATGTAACTGTGGAACAGCCAACAACTGGTCTCCCCAATTCGGCCACAATTGGAGTTTACAACTATTTATCCCTATTGCTGTCCGTCATAACTTTGCTAAACTTTTAATTGGTTGAAGTTATGTAATTTACTAGTTCACTGTTCTTATTTTAAGAAATTGGGGGGAAGATTTTTAGAAACGTTTGCGAATTTTATGCACAACTTAAAACTAAAATTAAACTAATTTTAAATTTCAACTTTGCATTTCATATGGTTCAAGTTTTAATTAGCAGTGTAATATTTCAAGTTGATTAATTTTTTTTAAGCGAAACTTTGTTATGAACCATTAATTTGTTTCTTCATCTAACTCACTTCTTTCAATAAGCCAGTCACCTCTAGTTGTTGAAAAAACTTTTTTTGTAAATCAATCTGATAAACTGAGAATGTGCAAGAAATAGAATTTATTGAACACTAACCAAAATGCTAATTTCCAGTGCTAGCTTTTCCTACTGCAGAGCTGCTGACCACAGAAGGAACTACGATAATTTATCACAACATGCCACGATTTGGTACCCAGGGTGAGTGCGGCCCATACAACTCAATTGATGCGTATACAAAAAACAGGGTGTCTACTGAAGGAGGAGTTCTCAACACACGAGCATAAAATCGTTCTCTATTAATAACTTTGTATAACTCAAATAGTTTTCACATGGCCAAATGAGAAATTAATTAATTGATAGAACCCTATTAAGTCTTTCAAGAGACTTAATGGCGTAGTGATGTGTTCCGCAAAATGTGTGGAATTTACCAGTATACAGATATGCATTTGCTAGTTAAGAGTTAATAGGTTCTTATCGACAAATTTACAGATGCAATCAGTGTTGAGCATCACATCTCCATTATCTATCAGTAGATTAAATGTGTCGACATATTGATTACAACTTGAAGACTCCTTAATTCGTATCAATTTGTACTCTCGGTATTTTGAGATTCGACTGTTTTATAGGGGAAAACTTGTTAAGAGCGGACTTTTTATTTAAACTCCTTAGTTAAGAGATTTCCTATTATTTGAGCATTACTATTAAAAATGCCTAAACTGCTAACTTATTTGCGGTGGTTTCAATTCTTTTCATTGTCGGTTTTGCCGAAGCGGGTCAAACAAAGGAAAACAACAGTTTCTTCACTCAATTTTTCAGCAAAAAAAATCAATCCAGTAGACACCCTGTATAAATAAAGCTAAAATCCACCTTATAAACGCAAATTGGTGACCTGTACACCCCCAAAGACTGTTACCTTCTTTACGTCAAAACGTACAAATTAAAAGCAACTAACACAAGAATAGCTTGATCGATTGACTAGGTAATCTCTCATAAATGTCATGAATTATTGCTACGAAACACGATTCAAACTGGTTAATTTCGGAACGATACAATGAGGGCAGAATGGGCGAGGAAGACAACGTAAAGTGAGTTAATATTACATTGAGTATTGTAGAGACTAAACTCGCAACATTCTGAAAATGAAAAAAAAAAACTCTAGAAACAAAAGGTACAATATAAGGAAGCGTTCTTGGATGCACACCGCGATCGATGAAATCCAAAAAAGCACTGATGCGTAGGCCGATTCCACTGCAGATGTCCTGAAAATGTGGTCTCATTAAATGGGGCACTTATTTCTTGGAGGCATCCACACGAATGGGACACGTTTCAAAACAAAATATACTTTTTTTTGTTCAAATTACTAATATGCTGGCATAAAATATAGAGTACCAAAAAATAAAGTTTACTTTATATAAATGAATTAAACAATTAGGGGCCACATTGAAATACACGTATTTTCTTGAATTTTTCTGTTATCCCAATTTTTAATCTCAAAATCTATGTTAAAGCAAGCCAAAACAGGCTTGAATTAATAATCCTACTTTTAATTTTGTCAGCATTGATGCATACAATGATAATATAAAAAGAGTTATCATAGTACGTATCGATACTAATTACGAGGTAAGCAATTATTAACCTGAACTAAACGGTCAGTAGAACAAGTGGAGCGAAGCGCCTTACAACCCTGGAATCTGTCTTTACCATGCAGAATACTCGCTAAAACCTGGCATCTTGTAAATATAAAACCTAATTTCTGCTCAATAAATACCGTGCTTTGCATATTTCTTATTACAATCGAGTAGTGTTTTGCCTAGGCAAAGCGGGCCTGCATCCGACCCGTATACCGGCAAAATTAAAATCTGCCGCACAGGGAGATGCATGACTATTTTTTTCTTCATAATTTACCTCCACCTGACTTAGTCGACCGAAGCATCACAAGACGAGGATATGCGGAATGATGCTCTGGAATAAAGGTCATGTCATGGTGGCAGAGACTGGATGCCGGTGCACACCGCACTTCAATTCGGTGAGGACGTCCGGCGAATCCATATCGTCCGCCGACAGCAGGGTTTCCGATTCGGAGTCCTCTCTTCTATCCGCTTTTTTGTAGTGCATTTTCCTCTTTCCCGTCCCCTCGCCGTACTCTTCGTCTTTGGTCTTCTGGTGTTTGTGCATCAAGAAGTTGTCCACCACCCAAAACATGATGGCCTGAAATAACGGATACAAATTTTCAGAAAAAATACCCGACTAAATTAAATATTGAAAAACCAACCAAGTACGTGTAGTTGCAAATAATAAATAAATTCTGTGTCTGCTACGAGAGATTAAATCTGTACGTACATTAATGACGAAAGGAATAACCAAAACCACCACGGCCACTTTTAATTTAGGGTCTTTGATCGGTGATAAAATTAATTCTCGTACCTGAAAGAATACATGCCAATTAATAATCGCAGACAACATGGTGCTAATAGCTTAAGGGCAAACAGTCGCGCACGTTTCAAGGACGTGTATACGTACATCATTCCAAAACTCTAGCTGAATAATGCAGGTGATCAGTATTTTTTCAATTACCATTATTGCAATGTACAATGCACACTGGCCGAGCCAAGCTTGCATTTGTGCCGGCATGCCTAGAAAAAGAATTTACGATAATTAGAAATGTGCAGACAAAAATTAAATACCCCCCGATTATCAGAGCTCTGCTATACAAAAAAAAATGTATAAGTTTAAAATTATGCCTACCATACTCTCCGAAGTTAAAAGCGCTCCATCCTTTGCGCTTGGCTATCCACTGAGAGGTGCGAATGCCCACAAAAATAATGAATAATCCGACAGATGAGTCGAGCAAAAAGCTGACGATGTACCTTCAAAAACAAAATGACATTCTTTAACCTTCATGACTGTATTTGTTTGGCAGCAACCAAGTTAGCAGGTTGAAACGTACCAAGTGCATGGATCCCCGTGAAACCAGCTTGCCAAAAAGACATTTGCAAAATGTATGACTAGGGCACCAAATCCTTGTTTCGATGTATCGTAAAACCTTAAACAAGCAAGTGGGAAACCGTTAAATGAATATAAAGCATTAGATCTTCTATAAAGTCTTTGTTTAAACAAAACAAAACGGGTAAATAAAATATGTGACTTACCATATAACCCAGTGCCTCCTATAGCGTTTCGGCTCACAAAAACGTTTAACTGTATACAAAAAAAAATACATATTCATGAATAAAAGGGAACAAATTAAACAAATCCACAACGCTGTCATTTATGCACTTTATGTGATATTGTTTTTTTCAATTGAGAATCAGTGACAAAACAGAAACCACAAAGAATTTGCACAATAGTAAAACAGAAAACATGTACTTTAATTAGCAAATGCCAAAAGAGACACTGCAAAAATGGCTAACCTAGGTTTATAGATTTAATGAGCAAATCTAATATAAGTATTTTAAAAGCAGCAATGATGCAAAATCAAATGATATGCATGAGGAACACTTGTGAGGTCAGCCTCACCAAACCAGATGCAAGCAGTGACGTTAATATGTACTTAATAACGAGCTGTGTTGGTCTAGGCCAAACACACATTACCTAGAAACATCTGGGGCACTTGATTAGAAAAGCATTTCCATTCCCAGTGATGCAATGTCTGTGTTATTTTTAATCAATTATTATTTTTAATACGACTGCAATCCAACTTTACTGTGTGCCAAAATATTCTTTAATCACACGTGCATTATTTATAATGTGTTCTTACAAAATGCATTTTAATTTCGCAAATAAATTCAGCAAAACTTGTAATTAAACGGTGTGAGGTGACTTAAGCATCACCATGGCAACCAGTATAACAGCATAAAGACATCTAGGTTATAGTGTGTTAAAGTGGTACAATCAGAACAATACAGCTCTAATTGGAAAGTTTGCCGAATAAATGACCTCGTTAACGATAGCAGATGGTAGGTGAATCATGTCAGTAAAGTGCATGGCATAATATAACTGGCTTTTATGATGAAAATCAATTAAACATGTGAACAATGGTACATTTCCAACCTTTGACACTTTAATGTAATTACATTATGTATAGTTATTTGATTTATCATAGCGGGAAAGTTTGACGGTTTGGTTGTCAGATGGGACTCCACGATTTCCCAAGTGTGCATACAAAAGTTCAAGCAAAATAAACGAGAAAATGATTTGCTTAAATATAACTTGAAAACCACAAGGCAAAGTTGGGATTATGAAGTGCGATTGAACATGATTATGGCGAATTTGTAGAGGGACTATACGACATGGAAACAATTGTAAAAAACTGTCAAAAACTAGTCTGTCAAGTTGGCTAAATATTAGGATACTGCATGGAACGATTAATTAAAATAGTAGGAGAACCGTTTCAAAGTTGAGGAGGTATACTTCAGAGAAGATATGGATAGTGATAGGGATGCTTTATATCAGTCATTATCCGAGGGAGGAAAAAGCATTTATACCAGTCTGACTGTGGCGTGAAAAAATTATTTAGCAATAGTGAAATCTGATCCCGCCCTGCACCCTAAACAAATAAGATCGTGTAAGATAACCTTGTGCTGGGTTTGGAGCTGGGGTGTCCCCAATCGACCTACATTATCCAGCATACATATATGGAAATTGCTCAATCTGTCTTGACTAATTCCAATTCAATAAACAACTAGTTCAAAAAGGATGTTGTTAATACTCACGAATTAAGAGCATAAACGCAAGACATGCTAGGACGCCTTGTATGAACCAGCCAAAGCTATCTGTGAGGGCATCCTGACTGCAGGAATCTTCATCCATAGGGTCCAGAATGACGGTTGACTTGTCCGAAGATGTAGATAATTGGGTGTAACTTATGCCCAGCGGTGAATTATTGTTATCAGACGAATTTAGAAGAGAACGGTGATAGAAATACTTAGCCGCTTCGAATGTCATTTTATTCCAACATGAGTAGGGTTAAGATGCACTTGTCGCAACTTTCATTTCGACGACGATAACTTCACTGGTTTCCATCACACTACTAATAAACATGTTACAAAAGTTACGTCTTTTAGTCAATTTTGAATATAAAGAAAATAATTTACAAAACAGAACTCAAATACAGCGTCAAGGCAATACGCAACACAACGACGACAGAGCTATGACTAATTGAAAGCGTCATAGCGATGGCAATGATGCCAACCTACAAGTCTATAAATTTCCTAGACAGCTTGCAAACCACAAATATCGCGTTTTTAACTATAAACTTATTATAATCATTATCAAGTATAAGTCTTTACTGTATATAAAATAAAGTTAAAGTATTTACTTCTAAACTCGCTATTTCAATATTATTTTCATTTTCACGTTTAAAGATCTTGTTGATCAGTCACAATGTCCGTGCTGTAATCTCATCCTAACCAGAAAACGGTTTCATCTTTCAACTGATTACAAATTCCTGAAATAATTTATATTTCATTTTCATTATATAAATCAATGTGGGTTTATCAGCGGCCTACTAACCAGTAGTCATTTAAGAAACATGTGCATCTTAAAAAGCTGAAAATTGGTCATGTAGTCAAATCCTAACTTCATAGCCAAAATATGCATTTTTTTCAAATAAATTTATTTTACTAATTTGAAGCTGATTTTCCATTTATCTACACGCAAAACTCGCTTTTATTTATCACCAAACTATGTTAATAAAATTAGTAATTACCGTTTGCAAGTATGCAAAATAAAACTTGAATAAACTGGACCCGGCGGTCATTTCTGATTTTTTGCTAATAAATGCATAAATAATCGGGGAGAAATGTTAATTCACAGGCAGTCTGGCATATTTAATTAAAGTTCGAAATGGTTAAAACGACATCTTTGATTGACGAGGTCAACGTCGGCATTCGGTGCCGGGCCGATTTTGCAGCTGTCCAAACGGCTGAATACACAACATAGGGAAATATTACAAACAGTCAATTTTAGCGATTGGTCACATTGGTGTAAAAAAATCGGTCCATCAGCTAGTGCCATCTAGTGGACACACGTGTCACGAATTTTCCCATACAATTTCCGAAACTGTTGGTCATTAAAGTTGACCGCTCTTTACGTTTGCACCTAAACTTCATTCGCAGTCATCTCTTGTTGAACACCCAGGCAGCTTCAAGTGTTCCTCGAAGGTCAATAGAAAGCTGCGAATTTGATCATTGTTTTCACTTTTGAAACGCAAAAATAATTGTGATTTCGCCACCAAATCTTTAGTTTTAAGCACGAGTTTGATTCCCGCGCATCCCGGCCATCTTAATTTCACGCCAAACGCCATTTTCTTTTGTTTTTTAGCGTTTTATAAGAAAAGTTTTATTCGGGAAAGGAAAAAAGTAATATTGGCGATGAAAAGGAGCGCATGCGCACTGGGAAAGCCATCTTGAATTATACGATTGTGACCTATATTGGAATTCTTCTTTGACAGCAGCTTTCAATGAATTTGGACGTGTATCGGTGAGTTTGTTTGAATGAAAACTATGTAAAAACATTGCGTGAATTAGTGTCGAATCGTTTATTTTTCAAATTGGCTTTACTTGGCTATGTTTTTCAGTTAAATTAAAGGGCTTGATCAATTCCACGCACTAGTGTTCAAAAATGTGTTGTATATTTCTATGGCAGTTGTAGTACTCTCCGTTTGTCCCTTATGGCATTTATCGAAAAAAAATTAATGAAAACACCAAATTTACTTAATTGGAGATTAACTGACGATAAGTTGACGGTTTGGGGAGCGCGTTAATTCGAGTGCCGGTGAATGTCTTTCTATATTTATCGGTGAATTTTGGAGAACAAATGGCAAGTATGAAGAGTGAAAGTGCGGCAAGGCCAATGGCGCGTGTTGCACCAAACTCTGTTTTGCGTTGTTAATCGACGATTAAAACCGGTTTAATTAGTTAAAAAACACAATTGAAACCTGTTTTAATTAGATTTCGCTGGTTGAAGTTTGGTGCAACATTATCCATTATGAAAATGAAAGTGGACTACCGGTACTAACCGCTTCATTCAACCATATTCCTATATGGGCCTGCTAGATTCACAACGGAACTTGAAAGATTCCAGTATTGACTTTTAACTGGAAATGCCGGTCAATTTATTCCGTGCGTCCGATATTTGGTTTAAAAAATGAAATTTGTTTAATAGGTTTTAATAAGGTTATATCGCTAATTAGATAATCTGCGATTATTATTTTGTTCATAAATTTCTTTTGCCATTGTTTTAGATATAATTAAACTATTTTAAAATTTAACGGAACATTTATAGCCTCTTAATCATCGATTAAAGTAATTTAAATTTAGGTTTATTTTCTCAATTAACACATTCCCGAATAATGAAAAGTTTTAAAATACAAAAAATGTTACATCGACGTAAACAATAAAAAAATGAGCTTAATTTCAGCGTTGAATTTAATCTGATAATTTTATTAAAACACGTTTTCGTAAAAAGGTAACTGATAAAAATAAAATGCAAATATAGGTTAACTAAGAGGGTTAATTTGCAGAGTCACGCATTTATCTACGCAGGAAATTTCTGTAAAATTATCGTAAACATCGAAATTAAGCTGATTTCCATTAATTGAGATTGGGGTGAGCAGCAATTAACGCAATTATTCGTTCCTGGTAATTTAATTCGTTCTCATTAATGAAAACAATATTAAATGTCAAATAAACAACTTCTATATAGGGGTTGTATTAATTGATTTCAGTCAAAGTTGGCAGCCCCTTGAAGTAATTTTTCATGGAATATTTTGTGCCAACTTATTATAATTTTTATTGGCACACATAAAAACTGGTAAAACACCCACGATCGTGAATTTGTTGCTTTTTTTTTCGTGTATTTTTTATTTTTTTTTTGCGCTGAAATGCCGAGCATTTTCATGCAAAACATCACCTTTAAGAAAACATTCACTTGTTTTCCAGCAATTTCGCTAAGCAGTTTTCTTTCCGAAAATAAAAATGTAGGCCTAAATATTGTGCTTTTCAAAACGACTGTAAACATGGTAGGCATCAATGCGTGCGTCATAAATTATGTGACGCGTTTTCCGCATTGTAATTGTTATAAAGAATTCATGAACTTCATTAGGCGATGAGTTTTTAATTAGATTTCCTTAGACAAAAAGATGTAAAAAACAAAGAAGCTTGGGGTGTTCGTAAAATGCGAGAATTTCTAAAACGATTTTTTCGCAAATGTATACCACTGTATAAACGTGTGTACTTTTACATGCGTCAAATATCGCTCCTACACTTATCGATTGTTAATGATATGGAGTTTTATTCAACGGTTTCTATCGTTATCGAATATTACTGTACAGTAATGGCAAGGGTAGATTCAGTTTTTTTTTCGAAATTTTAGATTAATTTCAGCTGGCATTTTTTAGTAATTTTTATTTTATCTATCAGTTAAGGCATATTACAAATTTCTTGTTAACTTCAAAAAATATAAATTAACATGCTTTGCCACATGAATTTTTCACAAAGTTATTTCTACTGATTAGACATATTATTCTAGCTATTTCTAGAATTTCAGTACACGTTGATAACAATACAACGGAAACTTTCTTGTTTATAAAAAGCAAAGTTTATCTAAAAACAATTAGTCATTTTGTTGTTTAGACCATTTGTCCGTGGTTTGGTAATTGAGTCTGTATATTAACAAATGATTCGTGTTTGTATGGTGACATTTAAACAAAAATCGATAATATATTATTGATACATCTGGCATGTTTTGTGTATAAATTTTCTATTTTATTTATCAGTTAATATTATTAAAAATCATATTTACAATTTCTTCTAAACTTCGAAAAATATAAGAAAATTATCAAGCTTTGCCATATTAATTTTTCAAAATTATTTCTACTGATTAATTAGACATTCTTCATAGTTATTTCTAGAATTTTACTAAACGTTTACTGATAACAGTTCAACGAAACATTTCTTGTTTGTAAACAGAACAATTTATCAAAAAACAATAAATCATTTTGTTTTTTAGACAATTTGTCAATGGTTTGATAATTGAGTCTGTACACTAACAAATGATTCGTGTTTGTATGGTGACATTTAAACAAAATCGATTATATATATATCATTGATACATCTGAATCAAGAGGAAAAAAATGCACTTTCAGACAAGTTTCAATTGCTGGATCCTAATCCTCCTAATCAGAAAAATAATTAAAGCTGATTAAGGTATTTCTTTTACATATTATAACATATATCGAACCTATCAATTAACTGTTTTTAAATCTAAGCTCCATAAAGTGAACTTTTTTTCCCGTTTTCTACTGATGGCATCGAGTATATCCTTGTCTTATCCTCATGTGAAAAATCAATACGTGAATGGCAAAAAGACGTAATCTGTTAGACTAAGGGAAACTAAGATTTCAGTGATTGCTTCAAATATATATTTAGCCAATTATGAGCGGTAAAGTACGTAGGTTGCCATTGAAAACGAAATTGATTTTTAGGCCCACGGTCTCTATTTACTGTATAGGGGCGATGACGTCAATGAAATGTGCCGATGCATCATCGTTTAGTTAGAAGCCTGCGTAGGCCTACTTAATTTAAAGAGATGCTGCGAAATAAAGTGCTATTTATATACGTAGTTTGCAGGGAAATTGTTTAGATTGCGTTGAACAAAATTTTGGTATTAGCGTGATTCGAGAACATTGGTTATACGCATGAATAATCTGGATGTCATGTGACAAATTCTTAAATACGATACAAAGTTAGAAGTATCGTATATAGCCCTTATGGTAAAAATTTTTAGTAAAATTACCTTAGGCAAAATATAAAAGGGGAATTGCACTTTTGGTCTAAAACTGTGATTTTTCAGCTCTAGAAATGCATTTTTTCCAATTAAAAAGTAAAAATACGATTTTTAAGAAAAATAAGCAACATTTCTTCATTAAAAGTGCGATTTTCGGCTCTAGAAATACGATTTTTCTACTCTAAAAATGCAATTTTTGTATTAAAAGTGCGATTTTTCTTAGGTAAAAAATGCATTTTACTTTAAAGTAAAATGCGATTTTTAAGGCAAAAACGAGCAATGTTTTTGCATTAAAATTGCGATTTGAGATGTGCAAATATATCCTAATTATATGAAAAAAAAATAGTCCACCCTAAGATTCTGGAAGACTGGAACATATGTGATGAAATATATACTGTCTTGGGGCGCTACTAAAGTCTGTAAATTGCAATATACTGTATCATGTAATGTTTTAATTATTATGTTTTTAAATATTGGAGCATAAACTTATGAATGAACTAACGCTTTAGCATAAAAAATAGATTTTGTAATATTTAAACAATACGGCCCTTGGTAATGCATCACGAGGGCCTCAAGGCACAAAGTTGGTCGTTGAAAAGAATGTAGCCACTGGTTTGCGTTAGTTTAGCAATAATGGACTTTACTGGTCCAAGCTAATCCAAAAGTCAGCTTGACAAATTTTTCAAAGGGATTAACATCCCCCTACCAAATACCATCTTATTTAAACATGATCAGTGGCTCGCACTGCAACGTGACCTTTTAAACAAAGCACTCAATGGATTTCCTACGTAGTGCGTCATGGACCTATCACGTGATTCTTAGTGCGTAGATTTTACCTTGATCAACTCTGCCCTTTCAAAATATTTAAAATCAAATTATGTTTTTTAGTATTTTTGAAACAAATTATAATGTTATCACTATTTTGTTACAAACCGCAATTCTTATTTTTAATATTTATTTTGAAGATGTTGTTTTGACTAAAAACACTACCTGTTTACTTCATTAAAAATTAAGTACGTGATTAATTCTCGTAAATGCTGTTGACGAAATACTTCGATTTTTTATTCATTTTTACCTGGCAAAATCCGGTACAAAAATACCTGCGAAGGTTAAGCATTGTTGATTGTTTTTGCCAGGATTTTAAATGAATATTATATTTGTAAATAGTTCACCGTAGTTGTGCCACCTGAGGTATTTTGTGTAATTATAGCTCTGTAATTAGGACGTGAAAAAAAGTTAAACAATGAAAATGTTGCCTTTAATTAAATTCCAAATCTAAATCTTAAAAATGCAACTATGGGAAAATCAGAAATTATTAAAATGAAAAAATGTAATCATTGGAAAGCATGAGCATTTTAAAGTTGAAAACAGGACTTATTTATTTATTTAAAAATTTTTTTTGGATAAATTGACCAACTTTTGCGAAATGCACAGAATTTACTTTGCTGAATCTTTCGAAAATTCCCATGTTGTTCGTAATTGACTAAATATAGGAGCCTTAATGTCTGACATTTGCGAAATACATAGATTCTACTTTGTAGAAAACATCTAAAAGTCACAGGATATTCGTAATTAAACTATAATTTGGGACAAAAATGTCTTTTGTGTCAAATGTCGAGTCTGGTATTGTCACCAATGACCTAGATATGACATTCTGTTAATCCATGGCAAAGCAGTCATCGCTTTAAATTCCAAGTAATTTGGATTGTAGGTTAAAAGTTCTTTCTTTCCACTATGTTAATTATAATAAGCGTACTTAGTTTATGTAATTAAAACACATTTTTCATGCAGTGTTCAATAAATTTGAGGATGAAAAGTACTTTTTGGGATTCTTATTTATTCTCATATTTCTTTTCAATGTTTTGATTTCTGCAAAAAATATAGACGTTTAAAAAATAAGCAATAGATGCAAAAATATGTTTAACTTTTAAACTTAATAAGCTTGTTTTTTTATAATTCCTGAAAGTTAGTTCATCGACTCTTTAAATTTAAAATCTGGTAGTAAAAAGTTCCCTGATAATCCCATGAAAAACTCCTTTGTTTTTAGGTATGGTGTGAAAAGCTAAAAAATGCACGTTGTCAAAAAATGGGGTGAACGTTTGCTCTCATGATATACATACTTCCACGTACGAACAATTTAAATAACATTTGAATGGATCTTTTGTCAATGATGCGAGTGGAGAAAATAATAATAAAAAAAAGCAACAAAGTCAGAAAATGGGGTTACACGCGTTTACGGCTGAATGAAGTCAGTTTTGTACCTGGTGGAAATGTCCTGTTAAATTTTAACCATTTTTTCGCTCTTTCTGTTTACAGGATGACATGAACTAAACACTTTCCAATTGAGTCAAATAGTTAAATCCAGACGTGCGTGGCGCAATATGGAGGAACAAACATTCAATATGGCTGCTTCCGTCCCTTCCACAATTGCCACAGCCAGCAATAGCAGCAATGCAGGAACCCCAACAACCCCCGTCCAGGTGGTCAAGCCGACCGTGAGGACCGATAAAGAGGCAGCTGCATGTAGGCAAACTTCTTTACTCATTTGCATTCTTTTTTCAACAGGTGGCGTTGAATACGTGACTATACGTCATTTTTAGCAACGCCATCTATGCCAGTGGTCTAAACTTTTTTTTTTGGTCCCCTTACTTATACTTTATACTTATACTTTGGAAACTTTATAGACCTCTTGCTTAACAATAAACGCATTGGAGATCACAGATCTATACCCCTTATTGCCTTTGGGGCCCTATACGCTAACCAAAATGTACTCCTCAAGGGAGTACTTTTTTGGGTTACATTTACAGCTATTTTTAAACAAAAAATGTTAACTTTTCCAGTTCTTTTAATAACTTTGTTTTGGAAATAATGCAGAATGTATTTTCGATTTTTGTAGTTTCTAAATATATTTACTAATTTTCATAAATTATATAAGCAAACTGCATGTTTTTTATATTCACAATTGTTTCATATTTTACTGTCTGGTAGTTAGTAAATTAAGTGTGAAATAATACAACAACTTTTAAGAAAAACAAACCTATAAACTTTGTAGGAAGGAGTGTTTTATAAACTTTTTAGATAAAAATAACTATACAATCCAACCCGCTTAATTACACACCGATTAATTGCACAAACCGGTAATTGCACATATTTTGAAAGCCCCATGTGCAACTTTTGTGTGGAATTGTGACTGGATAATTGCATAAACCAGTTAATTTCACATTTTTGGCTTGACTGGTCGCTGTGCAATTAAGCGGGTTTGACTGTACTCAAAAGGGTTGTTTTCATTTGTTCGGTGTATCAGACTGATTTAACAACCCTGTTTTTGAGGAACATTAGTTGAAACACGTGTCGAATTTACACAGAACATTTTTCAAACTGTTAGAGGAGTATATTTTATTCATCTCCCAGTGTAAAATTAATAAGCACTTCATTAAATGACTGATTATGTCCAGACAATTTCAAAACTTGACAGTGTAAATTTCTCACAAAAACCTGTTGCATTCACAGCATGATATAAACTAGCATCTGGCTAACAATAACGCAGGCTGCATCGAATGTACATTTAAAATTTTTGGGGGTAACCGATAAGTTCAAATATCATAATAAGGATGAAGAGATTACGAGGAAAAAATACCTGGCTGGCAATCGGGGAAATTTCAGATTATCTCAGATAACTCTTTATCAGGTTTATAAGGATACGTTTGACAAATAGCGGTTGTACCGTTTTACGCAATATATTTTAGTATAATTTGTCATTAAAAACTAGACTTATTTCATGTACAGTGTACGCTTGAATTCAAATCGACCATTTAAAAATCATTATTAGTTTTAACAACAACAAAGATCTCAAAGATATCTTTGTTGTTATTAAAATTAATTATGATTTTTTACTTATGTTAGTACTTAACACTATCTTAAAGTAAGCATCTGCAGATTTTTAATTAAATTAGATAAAAGTTGAAACAACAACAAATGCTTGTGTAGTTTTATAAGGAAAAGCTAATCAGTACTGTTGAATCTCCACAGAGTTAAAAACAAATTACCACCAATGAATTAATTAACCTAACTAAAATGTAGCTAATGAAAACTGTCTATTAATAGTTTTCAGACAAGCAAGACAATGATCTTACTAAACGTGTTTATGCAAGGTTTTTAATTAATTACACCAACACGAATACATAATTTAAACGTGTTTTAGTTAAAATAAAGTAATAACTTTGGAATTAATAATTAACTTTGGACATTTGGATGCAAATACAACTCCATCTATGTGCAAATATTAATATTTATAAGTTTTGTGGATTATTTACCCCTCCATACAATTTCTGCTCTAGTTTAAAAATCCACACTACTAATATTTTTACCAAAACAGTACGTCATTCTAGGAAATTTACGGGGAAAATCCCTATTTAAATTCTCTAGGGCTTTAAAATTGGTCATACTGTAACCGGATTAACATTCCCCCTCTGCACGTGATCAGATGTTCCCCCCAAACATTTGAAGTTTAATTTTTAGTACGGTAACGAAGGTTGATACGTGTAAATGGGATTTTTGTCTTGACTGTTTGTTTAGTAAGTATGCATATACTATGTAATTAATATTTAAAACAATTAAGCGTCGTCCTTTAGTTAAAATAAATGTACTGTTCATGCTGCTAAATCTAAATAATTGAAAACAATTCCAAACTTCGCAATTTGGAAGGGTGTAAATCAAGTAACGCACGTTTGCTATATAGGTCAAAGGATGTTTCAGCTTTTGAGAAAATGTAAAATAACGAAATTAATATAATGCAAAATGTTAACGTTTGTTTATTTTGAGGTGAACTTAAGCAGATTTTTTTCCATCACTTGAATTCACAATTCAATTCCTATTTTGAAAAATCCGATTTAGGTGATTTTTGTTAAAATTGGAAGCCATCTTGAAATCGATCTGCAATATGCATACGCGTTCTTATTTAAAGATTGCTTTTGTGTGTAGGCTATTTTATAGTCGATACCATTTAATAGTATTTTTAGTAAAAATGATTTGTTTCGAGATATTTTAAAGGTACAAAAAATATCAAATTATAATTGGTAAAAAGACATGCGTTGGGAGCATCCATTACGTTAAACGGGAATTACACCCTTCTGAAAATGGACCCAAGATGTCTCTGGGGCGTAGTTTTCGTTCTTATTTTTCGTCCTTCTCATACGTTTGTGTAGCTTCTTTTGCTTTTTGTGAATTAGTTTTCGTAGTTTTGGTAATTTTTTTTCGAAAAACGACAAAAACTTCCACTCTAGGCTAATATGCATTAAAAATGTCAATTTCTTGACATGTAGGCTACCTAGTGCTCATTTTCACCAAGTTTTTACAAATATAATTCGTGCTTTTGCTGTGCAGCTTCTTATGAATGAGCATACTGATACAAAGCTAGTTTTCCTCGAAAATGAATGGAAAACTTGCGTAATATTTCAAACCATCAACTAAAGTTCCTGAAACGCAATTTCCAAGAAAAGTTTTTCTAATTATACACAAGGATATCCCAAATCTAATCTTTAACATTCTTAGAATATTTTCTCGTTTTCCAAAAAAGAAAAACAGTTCCTGGAAAGATTATTAGCTATGCAATGGGAAATTTGATAGTCAGAGCAGAGTCATCATTTAATAAATTCAGAAGACCACATTTGTTTTTTAGCTTTTTTGTCATAACGTTTTGTGGTAAATAGATGCTGAATTTGTAATGTTGCTAAAAATAACTAAACTAGCTTTTCTATAAAGGTTTTTCTGATCACTCTAAATGATGTCATTAATAAGTAAGCTGACTGTAAACCACATGAACTTTGTTCAGTTGTTATTTTATTCTTTTTAATCATAGTTTGTAGCTTATGATTCATTCTCGTTTTTCTTGTTCAAGAAAAAAGTTCAAGAAATTTAATGAATCTTAAAACATCTCCAAAATTTCAGGTCCCAAGTTACAAGACACCTTTAATTTTATTCCTTTTGGATTGTCTACTAATAAAATGCCGGCTAAGGACCAGCATGTTGCGGTTACCGAATCTGCGGTGAACTCAGCTGCTCCCGAGGTTCAGGGAGAGACTGATGGACAGCAAGGTATGCCCAGAAAATAACCGTACTAAAAGACATTTTGGAAAATAGTTCAATTTTGCACATTTAAAACAAATATTAATTGATTTTTCTTAAAAATCAAGATTGTGATGATGCAGAGTTTGAATCAGGGTTTGATTGGAACGACTATTTGGATACAGTAAATGCAGTTGCTGCTCTACCTACTCTATTTCCACATGTAAGTTGAGAACTTTTAGGGCATCTCATAATGTTGTACCGGTTATTTAATGTTTTTAATGACCCTTCTATTTTCCACTAAAGGTTGAAAGCAGTTTACAAAACATGTTCACTAGAGATATGAAACTGGAAGTTCCTAATCGTCATTTGGATGGCACTTTTTGGGTGGCCTCGGTCATCATGCCATGCGGACCTTTGCTCAGGTAATTTCATAATTTTTTACTTGAAAACCATTTTAAAAAAATGTTAGAAATTAAAAAAGTGTTTAAACTTTCTCGAATTTGCCTGTTTTGATACCGAAAACTTGTGATATTTATTCCGTAAATGATTTTCTAGGTTACGTTACGAAGGGTACGGGCTGGATCGCTCGGCCGATTTCTGGTGCGAGATTTCATCAGGGGAAATCCATCCCGTAGGCTGGTCGATGCAGAACAAGAAGATCCTGAAGCCACCGCCAGACATCAGGCACATACACCAAGATTGGGACGAATTTCTAAGGAATGCGCTCGACGGAGCCACCACCATACCGACGTACCTACTGCAGGCCGTGAGTTTCTCGTTTTTTATATTCAATGCAATTCGGTAATTGCAATTTGAATAACATTACTAACATCAACTGTTCATTATAGAGAGGTAGCACTGCACTCGACCTAATCAAGCAGGGGACGAAGTTGGAAATTCAAGACAAAATTAACCTCACTCATCTTTGGATAGCAACTGTAAGTTTCATGAAAAAGATGAAGAAATGAGTTTGAAAAAGCTAAATCAGAAAACTACATGTTTGCGTGATTCCGCACATTCCAGGTGAAAGAAAACGTTGGAGGACGGCTGCTGTTACGTTACGACGGGATGGAAGATAGCACATATGATTTTTGGTTGTTTTATTTGAACTACCGTGTCCATCCTGTGGGTTGGTCCAAGGGAATGGACGGATATGAGTACAGGCCGCCAACGGGTGAGAAAACTATTTTTTATATTTCAAGCAGCTTTTTTAAGGCGGGTTTGCCCTTTTTTATAATTCTGATATAAATTTGAGTTTTTCCACAAATGGTGAAATTTCACTATGAGAGGGGCTCTTAACGATCATGGGATGGATTTATAAAATCTTTCGTATATTTCAGGTACACCCCTTTCATTTCCAGAGTGGGAAAAAGTGCTCGAAGAATCCTTCAGCCAAGCTGAGAAACAGCTCGTCCCTGCCGTAATCTTTAAGGTTAGTTTATTGAAATGTTGCAAAATGCGGAACAACTAAGCAAGACTATTTGAATAAACATTTTGCAAATGAGTCTAGCTCTTAGCAAGTCATTTTTCGATTTTTATTGCAGACTCAAGAGAAGATTGTGCCACATAACTTCAAAGAGGGAATGAAGCTGGAAGCGATTAACTGCTCGACGCTGATGCAGATAAGTCCCGCAACGGTTACAAAAGTGCTAAGTCCGTTGTATTTCATCGTGGGAATCGATCAAGCGTCAACGTCTGCTGGGGAAGTCCCTTTGCAGCAGTTTGGTTGCCATGCTAACTCGCCAGCCATTTTCCCAATGGGATGGGCAAAAGACCACGGACTTTCGGTGACATTTCCAAAAGGTCAGTGTGCATTTTTGCATCATTCTAGTCTCAGTTAACTCTCATTAACACTCATTAACAAAACTAATCGAATTGCTGCTGGCAACTACAGAAATGTCATGGGAGGATTATTTGACGGAGCTGGCCAAAGAGTCCGGAGGGAACGCACCGGAAGTAGCCCCAGTGGATTTGTTTCACAACGAGTCATTGGTAAATAGTTGGCAATCTAATTATTTTGAAATTTGAAAATTAAGAACGATAATTAGTTGGATATGTTCAAATCTTCCAAAGTTAATATATCGTAACTTGTTAATTTAGCAAAGTGGAGAAAACCGGTTTGAAGAAGGGATGAAATTGGAAGCCGCCAATCCGTTTCAACCGAATCAGATCTGCGCAGCCACAATTAGCAAAGTGGCGGGCAATTTGCTTTGGATTCAACTGGACAATTTGCATAGGTGAGGGGGTCTTAAAATCTTGCGACGTTTAGTTGTCATGATAACTGGTAAACGATACTCAAACCATTACTTTGTCCTAGTACGCAACCCAACCACATTGCACATGCCAATTCGCTGGAAATATTTCCGGTAGGATGGTGCAACAGCAATCATTACCCGATTAAAGTCCCTTTGACATTCCAACAAGCCACTCAACATGCCCCTCCAAAGAAGGTGGCTATCGTGATGCCAGAAAAGCAGTGAGTTTTTAAAAATGTTATTTTCTTTTGTTAAAAACAACATCAAGGGTTTATGCCGGTTATGAGGGCATTAACGTGTTCATCAGTTGTATCAAATTTGTAGTTTGGCACTGTGAATTTCGACATTAGCTGATCATTATTGAAAATTGTAGCGCTAGATTTGTGGTTACAAGTGTTTGCGTTTCTCCGCAGAAAAAGCGGGGAACTGGAAGGACAGGATGAAGATTACGGCTTCGTTAAAGATGTCCGAGAAATGCAAGGTTCGTATAAATTCTGGCTACGTAAATTGACGGGTAAATATTAATTGCGTATATAAGTTCTTAAATTATTAAGCCACAAATCTTCAAAACTTGTATTTTAACGATAAATTACAATACAAATACTTGACCAAATGTCTTTCCAGATTTTGGAAGAAATTAATTATTGAATAATTCTCAATTTCAGCCACTGGAAAGGCATGGTGTCCAGAGATCTACGTCAACCACAAATGCTTTTCCGGCCCGTTTTTGAGCAAAGGAAGAATCGCTGGTCTGCCGAGGCACGTCGGACCTGGACCGGTCACGTTGGTTCTAAAAGAGATTATTTCCTTGATTGTCGGCGTTTCGTACCAATCTGGTCGAGCTCTGAGCATTTTGCAGGCTCAGGGTGAACCGACCTCCGGAATGCAACAACAGTTAATTAAAGCAAAGTGAGCAGAAACCACGATCGAGTACCCCCCAAACAAACCCCCCGAAACAAATTATAAATTGCTTTTTGAATGAAATAGATGCAAGCTAAAGACATACAGAGCCATGGTAGAAATTATTCGCAGTAGCGACAAGGTTGAGGATTACTGTCGAAACGTCTGCAGGAGATTGCAGTGCTGTCCAAATTTGTTTGGACCCAACTTCTACGGCGATAACTGTCCGGAAAATTGTTACACGCTAACAAAAACCAATCCTAATCAAAGTAAGTACGAATGGAAAACATTTTTGTTCGTATGTTCTCAATGCGAATCTAACAATATTTTTTAAAACAGTGGTGAAACGCAGGAAGAAGAGGAGGAAAAACAAAACCATAGCAACCAAGATGTTGCGTCAGGCACAGCAAAAATCGCCAAGTCCAGGTTAGAGGAAATCTTATTTACAGTTTCATGTGTCCTGTTATTATTTGGAGATTAAATAGTTGAACCGCTTATCCAAGTTAAAACTCGTCATTTTAAGAACAAAAATACGTACTTTTTTAAACTGGCCCTTATAGTTTAAAATAAAAGTACAGCTCTTATATTTTGCATTACACATATCTAAGATAATTGGGCTTCCATCGCAAATACAATGCCCATTCACAGCAAAGTTATCTTTTCCTCCGTTGCTCAGATCAACTTGCTATTGCAGACAAAGATGAAGAAAAAATGGAGGAGGACGCGAATAATCCGAATAGCAATAGCAACGAAGACAAGGATTACGAGGATGGCGAGGCCAGCAAGCCAAAAAAGAGGAAATACAAGCACCGTGTGTTGCCCAAGTCGGACATCGTAACGCGAGGTGCGAAACTGCCCAATTATGCGCTGGAGCTGAACCGCAAGCGGCGGCACAGCGCCTCCCACAACTACATGGCCGTGCACCATCAACAGAGCCGAGAAAGCGACGTCGATAAGCAGGAGAAAGGGTATCATCACAAAAGAAGCAAAGCTGGAGTGCCTCACGCAGAGGGCGGCCAATCTAAGGTAACCCGAGTTCAGTCTTTCTTATATTTATTTACAAAAATTCATAATTTGCTAATGTACATGTACGTAACATGTGATTTTCAGAATAATCAACCAGTGCGCGAAATAATTCAATTGGAGTCGAACCCGCTGCAGTGGAGCATCGATGAAGTGGGGAACTTTATCAAAAACACAGATTGCTCAGGAATGGCCCATTTATTGAAAGATCAGGTAAGTGTAGTTAAAAGTCATAAACAAGCAAACTTCAAGTTAGCAAGGCGAGATAACTAAAGTTGTATGCACTTTACAGGAAATCGACGGGCAAGCCCTGCTGCTGTTGTCTTTGCCCACTATCCAGGAACATCTGGAACTGAAACTGGGTCCAGCCATCAAGCTGTGCCACCAAGTCGAACGTGTCAAATTAGCTTTTTATGCTCAGTATGCAGACTGAGAATTTTTTACTGGATTTTCTACGATATTTCGATTGAGAAGTTCGGATTCGTTTAATCACAGAATAGATTTCCAATGCTCGAAAGGGTTGGGCGTATGCAATTCGAACCATGTGAAACACATGAGGACAGATTTCCAAATTTATTTATTATCAGTTTTGATTCTTTTTTCAAAATTGGAAAAAACAGTTTCTGAGAAAATACAGAAACAGAAGAATTTTCTTATTTTATGTTAGGTCGAGTTTAAATTTCGTTTGAGTACATATGAAAATATCCTAAAATAATGCTGGAATACATTGTCCTATTTTGCAAAGTTGCATAATAGCAACTTTTTCGAGAATTCGATTTGTGACCAAACAGCAACCCTTTACGGTTTTCAGGAGGAAAAATAAAACTGTTTTGGTTTGCTGATGTAAATTACGATAACTTTCTTTCGATGGCTTGCACTAACTTTGAATAGTCCAGTCGGTGATTAAACCGGTTCTAGTCGATACTTTATAACTTTACGGATGTTAAAATGGTTTAATCGTCGGTTGGATTAATCGGAACTCTGTGGAAGTTGTGATTGAGACACTACCCTCTAATGAGGCTATATTTTTGTGCATGGTAGAGATAATTACGTGAAACCCTACGATATTAACAAATTACGAACCAAATGCTCATTCGGTTTGAATAACAGAAAAACTATTTTTCCCCAAAAATGCCTTTTACGCTTAAGAGCTTGGTTACGCCATGCTCCATTAAATTTAATCTACACTTGAAAATGGTTTTAGTAATTTGAATTGTCGATTAGCTTTAGAAAAACTTGGCGCATCCAGCCATCAATAAGTTTAATACATATATTCAAAATATTGAGCTCCCGCATTTCACTTGATTGGTCGCTAATTTCAAATGTTTTGATTTATTCTGAGATTAAAACTGATAGAAATTAACAATTTCAGTAGATACATTTCATCAAATCCTGATTTTCATCTCGGAATGATGTTGGTGAAGGATCCCGAATTTAAGCAAGAGTTAATGTCTCGTTATATTTCCCTACGTAGTTAACGGACTCCCCCTGATTATTTGTACCATTTATGTATTATTTGATTGTAATTTTCTTGCATAACGATCGTTTTATTTTCAACCCTAACGGGGGTTGCTCTAAGCTTCGATCAAATGTAATCTCTAATCAAGAAAGCACATGTGAGGAAGCAAAATCAGTTAACGCCTAATGAAATTTTGGATGGAGCGTTACAACCGAGAGTTCAGCACATAGACGTAGCAAGCCGCTAGTATTTTTATGGCAGTTTGTCGAAGAATGGCTGCTCTGAACTTTGCAATAACAATCTGTTAGATTTGCACACGCTTTCCGTTCTTATCTCAAACACTTATTTGGCCGATGCTTTCATTAATTTCTTATAATCTCAGACCAGCGAACAGGTTGCCTCGTCGTGTAAAAATGATGTCAGAAACGTGTTATGTATTGTATATCGAAAACTATCGAGAATAGTGTATTTTCTTCTGCATCGCAACTTGTGACAAATAAATTATTTTAAATTACAAAACGATTCGCTTTCGATTTGCTACCCGCTTAAAAAAAACTGATTTTAATTGCATATGAATTTTAATTCGGAAATGGCAATGAAAAATAGTATTAGTTTGTAGGCGAGTCCAGAGTAAGTTTGGACACGGTGAATATGATGTTTCCTCAGTATCTCGTTTAAAGATTTTGCAAATCTCCTTTGCAGGTTTAGCGAGTCCAAAAAACCAGATTCGTCAAAATCTTTTAATTGTAAAAATTAGTTCTAGTGTTTCGCAACATTTTCCTCCTACGAAACTCCCTTTTTGGTGGTGCTCTGGTCATTTGCGGTCATCTCGTTCGTACGGGTCACATTGTCAATGTCAAAATCCAATTGTTCGTAAACGTGATTCACGCTCATGTTTGACCCCCACTCTAGTTGTCCCTTCCCACCGTCCTCGAACTGCTTGGGGATCTCGTAGCCGTCGTCGTCCATTGACGCCTGACCCGAGTCGTCGGGGGCGCTGGGTTTGGTGATGTAGCGGGCGGTCAAGTCGGGAACGGAGCAATACTGGCGCGGGTCACAGTTGGGTAACGGAGGGAGATCGCCACGGAGGCGCCCCTTGCGGGGGGACTTCCGCGCAAAACGAGGGACGTACTGTTTGTACCACCTAAAAATCAAACTCTTAATAAGCCACGCTTAGTGCTGTCTTAGAGCCGTTGCTCACTAGGACAACAACGAAACACTGATCTACTCGGCAGGGTATAGCTACTCGTGCCTAATTCCCCAAACAACTCCAAGATACTCTTACGCCCCCTGGTGCGTGGTAACTTCTGACATGTCCAGGAACATATCGAGGACTCACCTTCGCTTCCTGCAAACGACGAATGCGATGCCGAAGACCAACACAGCGATGGCCACTCCAGCGATGCTCCAGGCAATAGTTATTCCTGCAACGTGTATGTTCAAAATGTATCAAACGTTCACGGTTCATCCATGATGGTTGACCACATCATTTTAGCGATTGCATCGAATAATTACCTAGATTACTTTTGTCCGCATGCGGCGTTGGACAAGGCGGCTGTTCACATTCGGCAACTTCTGTCCCATCTGCAGCGCATGGTGCTGTTTTATTGGTTGCTTCCGGTTCGTCGTTAGGATCAGAGGACAACCGGACGCATGTTTGGGAACGAGAGCGGATGCTCAATCCGCATGTTGAATGACACGGGCTCCATGCACTCCAAGTCCAATTATAACTGGAATCGCCGATTGCTGTTCCAAAAACAATGCCAAAACGTCTTCATAAAAAAACCGGTCACTAACTTCAAATAACTTAAAATGAGACGAGGAGAAACCCACCTGTGGTAATAACTGTCAACCGCGTAGGTGGGGACACTGTCAGACATCCCGGATTCTCGCAAGGGTGCATATCCATGTCCGAACCTTCGCAACTCAGTCGCGGGTTGCTTTCCGTCAAACAGACCCTCCGCCTCTCAAAGACACCTAGTCCGCAAGTTTTGCTGCAGGCCGAAATCGCTGACCACTGGCTCCAATAGCCGTGCGGTTCGTGGTGGATGCCCCTGTGACTAACCTCGCCATCCGAACCTTAAAATCACGTCCATTTAGAGAAAACCCAGCTCACTGGGAACAATCTCCCAAATTGAATTTCATTTCAAGAAGCCTCACCGGGACAGTTGGGGTCGACGTGGCAAACTTCCTCCTCTTCGGCTTTTCCCAGACACGAGCTTCCCCCATATTTCGCATGCGGGTTGTTGCACGACCGTACACGGCGGCGCATGCTCTCGCCGCATGTAGCCGAGCACGGGGACCATGGAGTCCAAGAGGACCAGCCTCCGTCCACTGAAATATGCAACCATGGGATTCTGGCTAGTGCATACGTGGTTATCAGCTAACGTCTCACAATGATAATATAATAGATATTCCTTTCCTTTCCATTACTGGTATAGACTAAACTGAAATTCCTGAACAATTTGTTCTAAAAATATATTGTTTGGAACATTGGAACATACCAGGACAAGGATGGCACTTGCGTCTGCTGGTGACATCCATCCAGGCATATCCCGTGGCATTTGGCCTGCGACAGCACTCGTAGGGGTTCAGACCCAGCCTCGGTTGCGGGACATCACAAAATGTGTCACCCTGGTCGTTCTCGCCAAACTTGTTGTAGCAAGCGACAAATCCTTATTCAACAAGAAAATACGATGAAACAGGAACATTGTTCCCATAATTTCAGAAGATTTTCTTTTTTAAATTCGGAAACCTTTTTTAAAAAAGTGCTTTAACGAGCTTTCAATAATCAGATTAGTTTTACGATTTGACAGTGGCAAATGTTACAACTTGTATTATTTGACTGTATATGCACGAAATGACTTACTGTCTTTGTAACAGGTGGTGCAGGTTGTATACCATCGCCTGTCAAGAAGAACATCAAAATTTTGAGTTTTCTCAAAGTTTCGGAACTTTGTTCAGAAGTCGCTTAGCACACAAACACAATGCAAGTCAGAGTTAGGTCCCTAAAAAAACTTGCCTGTAGCTGGTGGACCACTGCCACACGGGCTCTTCTGTGTAGCCGCTGGCGTTTAGCCACAGGCAGCAGTCCCTTTCATTGGACACCTTGATGGTGGATATGCTGGGGATGTGGATGCATGTGGCGTCGCCGTGATTGCGGTACGAGAAACACCACCGGCTAGCTAACAATACAAAACATTGAAATAAGATCGCAGAATGAAGAGCAAACCTTCAGCGAGAAGAATAAGCTCACTTTCGTTAAAGGTCTGTTCGCACGTGCTGCAGGAGGTCCTTTTGTTCCGGTTGAAAATCTCCGGGAACACAATCCAGTTTTTGGTATCCGAGAATCCCGTGGCGTTGGCGTGGATGCAGCACTCGTGGATGTTAGCTGAGGAAAACTTTCCAGTTGTCGAGCACGAAACTCCATCCTCCGCAAAATCGGTGTAGCATTCGCCAATGGCTGTGCGAAAAAGAAAAGGGTAAAATATTTAGAGATTCTCAGTTTTACAAATTTGCAGTTTGCTAGATATGTTTTCTCCCAAGTATAACAATTTGCAGTGTTTCAAGTAAGAACTATTTAAGTCAAAATTGGTGTTTTGTTTTAATTCATGCCCAAAAAAATGTGAATTTAGGATTGCCGTGTCTAATTTAGACAGCGGCAATCCTAAATTCACATTTTCATCTTCATCACATTTTTAAAAAAATGGCGGTTTTGTTTAACTATTACATCATTCTCATGGAAATATGACGTCAATTGTAATATATAACGGTGTAATAAACTATTACATAGCCTAATTAGACTTCTCTAATTTCAAATTACCCAAAATTCGAAATTAGAAGTCAAAATTAGGTTAGATTACATAGAAAAAAATTCAATACGGTATAAGGAACTGAATATACTATGTTATTAAAATAAGCCGAACATGAAACTTTGGTACAATGGACCTAATACGTCATCACGTGACGTACCGCATCAGAATCATGTTCAAGCTCGTTCAACAGGCATTTAACCCATCCACAACTGGCGGGGAAAGTTAATTTTAATGATCTAAATCTAGCCTCGACAGTCATTTTTCATAAATATTACCAACTAGTAAAAAATCTCCCCTTGCTAGCTAAACCAAAGTCATAAATTAAATTTACGAGTCATCTATAGTTAGTATTTGGCCAACACAGGACATCCTCAATTACAATAGGTGGATATACGTCAACGTCAAAATATTTCATTCATAAACATTAGTTGTCCTAACTTCGTCATGAGTATAAAACAATATTAACACATAATAATTCCATGGATAATAATAACTCTTCTTTTCTCCCATATTCGTTTTACATTTCTAAACTTAGACAAAATTTTAAAAATTTCCTAATTTTTCCATTCCATACCTTTGACGTCACGAAGAAATATGTAGGCGATCATACACGTAAAAATCAATATGATATTCTTCATGTTGCATCATGAAATCTGCGAAAAGATTTCTAAATTAATAGGGTGAAAAACAAGTGTTTACACTAAGCCTAGAGTGGGCCGACTAAAAAATCAACACAATTAATCCATGAAGCAAAACTTATAATTAAAAACAAATCCACCTGCCATAAAAATGACGAATTAGCGAGAAATGATGGCGGGAACAATGTGTTTTGTATCCCAACAAATATTCATAAAGTTTGGATGGTGTTATACGATAGTAAGCAAAAGATAAACGGACCTAAGAAGGAAATCTTCAGACTAGTAGGATTGTGTAAGCAATGAGTTTCGAAAAAACTAATTTCAAGGGATTAACCGCTGTTAACTTCGGGTTATCTGTAAGCCTTACTTAGCTCCATAGTTTGGTTGCTTAGAAAAGCTACATCTAGGTTAATAAAATCACGAGGAAGTTCTAATTAATTAATGCAAATGAAAACGTAGTTTGGCTGATGTTTACTAATTCCGTTGTATAAAAATTGAGAAAGAATTAAAATACCGAGAAATCAAATTTATACAAAATATTGCGAAACTGAAATCTTTCGGATATGTAAAAGTTTGGGAAATTTGAACATGGTGAAACATCTGTAAATGCAGACGAAGAGAATTGAGACAAATTTTAGTACAAAAATTTAATTAATTCTCTATAAAAGTAGAAATCGAACAACAATCTTATTATTGGAAGTTCGAGCAATGAATATGTACAAAATACGGACAAGATTTATGTACAAGTGAAATTGTTAAGAAATGTGAAAAAAGTAGATACAGTAATTACAGAATAGTGAGAAAAGTATACAGAAAACAGAATCAACAACAGTATTTGATTTGAAAATTTTGGCCAAATAAGCCTTATTCCGGCTCAACGCCCCCTGGCGGCGTACGAGTCTTTTGCACTGCATTTTCAACATGGTTTCATCCTTTTACTCCAATTGGAGTAAAAGAACGCGTCCATGTTGAAGTTGTGATGCAAAAAATTCAGAATGGCACAGAACTAGAAACAATATAACTACCATATTCAAAGTTAGAAAGTATGAGAAAGCGAACAGAGCTGTAAATAAGTAGACAAGATACATAACAACAGTTCGTGACTTAATTAAATCTGTAAAGGGCCCCTTGCAAAAGTTGGCGCCAGTGTATACTAGTCTATCCTGTTTAACAAAACGCACCATAGATGGCGCTGGAATTTCGAGTAGTGATAGTCCTATGACAAACTTTTTTTATGGCAGGTTTTTTATAAAATACTTTTGTCATTTTTATAAAAACCTTTGTCATTTTTCAACTGATGTAAATTTTCGGAGACCAATTACGTCATTGGCCGACATTAAGTGGTCAATTTTGCAAACATTAATTCCTCCGATGATATATCACATAATTACACATGAGATTCAGACTTTACCGCACCTTCACATTCTAGTAATTAGTAAATGAAAAGGCAGACTGTAACCTTGGCAGTAATAACAAACCATGCGAAGCAGAAACGTGCACAGGAAAGTTTAGGGAAGAAAGGGAAAAAAAATAGTATAGATGAGATAATCAAGCAGTATGATTTTAGTGTCCCTCAATTTAGCAATTCCTATTTTGATAAGCAGTCAAATTGAGATGGTCACAGAACAACATCTGATAAGGATGCAAAAAAGGTAACACCAGCAATACTAAAACTTTAAAATTTAACTTTCTATAAACGTTTGAAATGATGTTATATGCTGAACTTGTTTTTCGGTGTACTTAAGTGAGTCTTGCCAACAAAATTACGTGGCTTTATCATGCAATGCTAACTTGAAAATTAATTCAAGAAGGACATTTAATAGTTTCGAAAGCGAAAAAGCCTTCGAAGATGTTATTACACACCGAGCAATTACACGTATAATGCCAACTATTACGAGGTTATAAGATGCAATACGTCACAAACAATGCATGGCCAACAAAGTTTTGTGCAAATAGAAAAGCAGGATGGTGTAGAAAGCCTTGTGATTTTCATAGTAAAAACGAATTTTTTTTTTGCTGATAAACAAGTCTGCACTTGTCAGACTTGCATCACCACTATGACCAGGGTTCGTACTTGATGAAATTTAGAAAAAGAACAATTAATAGAAATGTTGTATGTAATGCTTTTTTAAACCAACTTTCATAATAAGAATTTTAAATTCTTGTATTTAACAGAATTTTCGCTTTGTCCACACTTCAAATACGTATATCAAGAACGTACTATTTCTGCTAATTTAAAGTCTCAAAAAACATTTTTGAAATAAATTTCAGTTTCCCAGAACACTGCAAAATAACCAACTCGTAGAGTACAAACCCTGACAATTGACCTCTAAATGGCCCAAACGATTCCCTTGGATAAAGCAATTTTGATTGCACACTGATGCACACCAATAGTGTTCCAAGTGATGTGTACGAATAACCAAAAAAACTATTAAAAAAACCGGTTTTGAGTCCCATATCAACGGAAATTCTTTAGAAAATTCTATAGGGCATTTTAAAACAATTCAAACAACATTCAAGATTTAGCAGATCAATATATTTGTAAACAAGTATGATTAAAAACTTTCATCATTATATTTAGAAAACTCAATCCTTCATCACGACGTTTTATAAAAAACAGAAAAACATGTTTTTTACAAACAAATTGAACGAATGAAAAAGCAAAAGTTTTGAATAATGCTGGTATTGGTTTTATGACCATCTTAAACAAAACAGCCAAAATGAAACTCACCTGCACTAAAGTAACCACTGGAGGTTAAAAATCCGTGCACCGTAAACTCCCAGAAAATAAGAAAATCACTTTAAAACTCCAGAGTTTTAAAGAGGTACATTTTTGAAAACTAGTCCTGCTCAGGGTCAGCATTGCAGTAATCCATCTTAGCAGTCCCAAAGCAGGTAGAGCAACTACTGCCTGTTGAAGGAAGCACGGATTTGGACCAGTGATTTTGGGTGGGCAGGTCCATTACGGCCGGTGTTTAAGGGAGACTTAGCAACAGTTAAAAGTTGCACTTTGGCCTCCGTCCAACAAATATGATTAAAAACGAGCATCGTTATTGTAACGAACGTGATTCACGCCATAATTACAATAACAATTGCGACGTCGCAGTTCCGGTGACATACGATCGTCGCACAGCATAAACAGCCAACTTTTAAAGAATGCAACAGGTCTCTGGGACCCATTTCATGGGGGAAAACAAGACCAAGCCTGTCACGTTAAATTTGTTGACATAATTTTGACCAGAATAATGAAAATCGTTAGCCCTTACTGCATCCCTCTGACCGAAATTATGTCAGAAAAAATGCACATGACAAATATATTCTTAGGTTATATATACTCCCTAGGGTAAAATCCCTTAATTAGGCATATTTTGAAGTTTCTAGAAATTATTTTAAGATGCTTGATTTTTGTAGAAAATTCCACAGTCACACTGCATTGAATTAATTTCGTCATTAATGTGAATTTTTAAAATAAATATTAAAAAATTCAATACTGAACGTAAAATTTCGGAGATTTCTTTAAATTTTAACAAAATATCACTTCACGGTTAATTAAGAAATTATCGTACAGTGGTTAGGAGGAAATAAAACTCCAGTATTGAACTTAGGATTGCATGATTAAGTAGACTGGCACAGGTATGTTACCTTACTTGGGCCCTTTCGGGACTAAAATAACCCCAGGAAAGATGGTGCCAATTCCTTTGTGATATATGGGTCAAAGGGTACTCAGGATCACTGTCTCTACAGATACATAGAGAACTGGTACAGGTACCTAAATACCACAAAAAAAGAACCAATTAGAAGATGGGGGAAACGAATAGGGTCAGGTAAAATTAGTCAACTAACTTTTAGGAAAAGTATTTTTGAATGTAGAAACAGAAAATCGATTGAGTTTAACCGCTTTTTATAAAAATAAAAAAAGAACCTCTCTAAAATAACGTTTAATTATAAAATCTGACTTCTAAATAATAGAGAGTTTGAGCCAGCCAACGTTAACGAAACGATAACGATAACGAGAAACAGTTCTGGTGGCCCGGAATGGCATTGGAATGCCATGCTTTGCATAGGGTAGTCCTTGACATTCCGGGACATTCGTTACCGTTGGCTTGCTCAAACTCTCTAATATACAAAATACTCCACGTTTTTAAAACAATCCAACTTTTTGTTTTGAAAACTCCTTTTTAATCTACATTTCATTTATTTCCCAGCAATAAAATCCTTTTTCTAAAAACTGCAGTTATAGGTAAGAACTTTTTCTATTTTACAGAAAAACAAAAACCATATCAATTGAAAACATGTTTGTAATAAATAAATTAAAGCCATGCTTGAGATTTATTGGAATTCTTACGTTTTGTGGCTAGACGGCGACTCCAGAGGTGGCAGAGAAGAAGGAAATTTCAGTCCGAAACTTTGAATCCCTGAAGAATTTTAAGAATCTTTACCGCCGTTCGCTTCGGTCCTCTCCTGGAGTTCATTTCGGGAATTCTCCCGGCTTGCCAAGATCGAGTCCAGTTCTTGTTGGCGTAACAACAGGCCCTGAAATGAAGGGGAGAAAACGAACTTAGCTGTTGCATCTTAATAAGGGGTTTCGATTATTACAGGAAATTAGCCATGACATTTATCAAAACGACATTTGTGTCATTGCACAAGAAGCAGTGGAAAGCATATTAACCTAAATATTAACAGAAACTGTAAGGTACTGCCAAGTTACTATCAAACTTTCCAGGAAGAGTTTCAAAACAATTCCAAATCTGTGCCAAAATCAGATAGGAACCATCTTTTAACAGTGCTTTAATTAATACTGTCGTAATTTGAACTATAGGGTGTTATCTGTGGAGATGTTTCAATAGAGAGATTAGAGAGTTTGAGCTAGTCAACGCCTTAACGTTAACCTTAACGTTAACGGTGGGAAGGCAGGAGCCACGGACTTAATTACCCAATGAACTAAATGAACGTTATGAGTGCGCATGACGTTCAGTTAATTCAGTGGATAGTTAACTCCGAGGCTCCTCCCTTCCTGCCGTTAACCTTAACGTTAAGGCGGGAAGGGTAGAACCACGCATGCGCACTCATGACATTCAGTTAGTTCATTGGGTAGTTCAAGTCCGTGGCTCCTACCTTCCCGCCTCTAACGTTAAGGTTAACGTTAAGGCGATGGCTGGCTCAAACTCTGCAATACAGTGATTTAGAGCATATGGAACAAAATCCAGCTTATTTAAAAAATGTCAAGGCTCATTATTTAAATGTTCAAGGATCCTCCTCCCACGATTAATTACCACCAATTTTTTCCAAAGAGCCCCTTGTATTATTTAATCTGCTTTCATTTATCGATTTTGAAAATTCATTATGGTAGTTAACTTAATACGTTTCAAAAACTATGTTTTTTGTTTTTTATATCGGAATTTTCCGATGTGAACCAGAAATTCCAGGGTCGGCTGGTGTTCTACACGAATTTGAAGAATAATTCCCGACTTTTTGGAGGTGCAAAAATTCAAGTAATACATTTACTACATAACGTCAACTTAAGTTGGGCGAATTTTCACTTGAGAGTACAAATGAAAGTACAAAAACATCTAACAAAGTTCAAACAAAAAATGTAACTACAGGTTTAAACACATCTTTTGCGCATATAGCCCAACACAAGTAATTAATTACAGCTTTTTTAGAGTTATTCTGTTAATTAGTGAAATATACCAAAGAAAAAATGAGAATTTTTACTTTACGTACATGTCTGATCAGAGTCAACTTTTTCAAGATGTCCGCTCGCTGGTGCGATGATGAGGGAGTGCCTAGTGACCAAGATGATGACAGATCCCTTTCCTTCTGAAGGAAAGATGGCGTGGACGAACGTCCGTTTACTTTATGATCTACGCTACTGATGCATTGCAGGCCCGCATGCCAACTCCTGATCAAAATTTACCAAAACAACATTGGGAATGGATTAAAAAATAAATACGAAATAGGAAATGACAAACAAACAATTTTTTATAAAAACTGACAGGAGGGACCAATTACTGCATGCCCTTTACGGTGTCAGTTTCATACCAAGCAATAAGCGGAAAGGACAAACGACAAATCGACAGTGCATGCCGCATACAACAAAAAATTCACTGAAACATCGTTCTTAGTTATCTAAAATGCCATCGTCATAAAAATCATCACGAAAATCGCTTAATCGTCCACAATAAAACCTTCGTAATCTAAAAAAAAAGCAACAACCTAATTCTAAAAACTCCCAACACATTGGACAAATACAGTGGTACCTCGAGATACGAGTGCCTTGACATACGAGATATTTGAGATACGAGCCGTCGAGCGAGCGAAA
>JAUJYV010000559.1:0-36435 GCA_033995625.1 Ophyiulus pilosus | reverse complement strand
TCTGGGCAGCCGCCTAATCGGGACAAAACGCCTCCGCCGGATGTGTCCAGATTAAGCGGAATCGACTGTATATATAATATGGTTTTCCTTATATTTTTCTTTATACTGCATGTGCAAACCCTAAACCCTATAATTCCCTAACCCCACACACTATCATATCATGGTGTGATCATACACCTGGAACAAGCAATGCAAAACTTATGTTGATATTTTTTATTTTTTAAATTATCTTTACAGGAATTCAAAAATAAACGAAATTATAATTATGGTTTCTTGCAATGTGCAATTATTATTTTAAACATTTATGGGATTATTTTAAAATTCAGCAAAATATTAAAGTAGAGGCGGACTTATATGAAGTCAATTATGTTTTACAGCTTAAATAATTTATAACAGCAGAATATGAGCAACATATGTGTAATGCCTGTATAAGCATAGGTGATGTAGACATCCCCTTTCCAAGCTTGAGTCCTTAAAGATGTTTCCTATTAATGATATTTCTACTTGTATCCAATTATACTTTGAAAAACAATTCCAAAGGACAGCTAGCTAGAATCCATTATACGTACATTCAATTTAACGACGCTTGAGATGTGGGAATAACTGCCTCATAAATTTGAAAATATAGATTTAATTGCCCATTTCCTCCAAAGAAATACCAATCTTATTCTAAGTTTACAGTGCAGAGTTGAATTGAATACAAATGAATAATACTATTAAACTAAGCCATGGAAGACACATTTTGTGTGAGATTGGAATATTCTAAGCCCCAATGTGATTTTTATTAGGGCAAAACACAATGTCCAACTGTTATTGTTTTCCTACCTCATGTATTTGCAGAGTCGCAGTTACTGGTCCGGCTGCAAGATGTATGTCATGGCCAGGATGGACGGTTGTTGCAAATATGGCACTATTGACCATTCCCTCATCTTCGTGGAGGCTTTGGGCAATCTTATTATACCAAGTAGTGACCACCACGTATTTGTCGTTGGATCCTAAGACATATAAGAAGCGCATTAGTGTCGGGCTTCAGTAAAAGCAAATCAATCAAAGATTCATTAAACAAACATTTTGAAAGTGCAAGTGAATCTGGAAAAGCTTTACAAGCGAAGCATTTAATGCCACAGGAAAGGAAGAACATTCCATCAATCCTCCATTCATGTATGCATCGCTCAGTTTCAGTTGAAAACATATTGGGTTGTTTACTTGAAACATATCTTTGCTGACTCAAACTTAACATTTGAAATCGTATTTGTTGAAAAGGATAATAAACAGATCTTTTATATGTCCTGTTTAAAGTATTCGAAATTCATTTTTCTTGCTTGGAAGCATTTCAACCTTTAACCCTTAGAGCATCTTGTTAGATTAAGGAATTTTTAAACTATTGCAAAATTATGTTCATTATCTTGTTAACTACCGCAATTATCATGCATTTTCATTCCAGTAAAATATAGATTAACTTCATTTAGCATTTGCAGTCGAGGCTTTAGATATTTTAGTCTGTTATTCCTTTTGTAGTCTTGCAATATTTCCGAATATGAACCCCATAAAAGAACACATGCAGTATGCCCTACAATATTGCATAACCTTTCATGTTTTTGATTAGTAAGTTGAAACCATATTGAATTAAAAAGGAAAGACATTCTTGAATCACATTCATTATAACAGGGTAGATTGTTAAAGAAATGCAGAAATGTAGAGTTGTTTTGGGCAACGATTTTCAATTTAATCATTATATAGAATACTCTATAACATAAACCATAAAAGATATCTTGAGAATGGTAGTTAATTAATATTCTAAGATGCGCTTACATTATATCAAAGATAACAAAAGATTTTAAAATATAGCATTTTGAATTGGGTTATTTTCCATATCGACGAAAATGACTTGTACGAAAAGAAATGTAGCGATACGTGCATACTTTTTAAAGTAGAAACGGCCCTACGAAATAAAAGTTGAAAATATACCACCAGAAGTAGGTTTAGTAAATGTAAGGGGAATATTCACGATAGACCAATTCAAAAGGTTAACTAAAATTGAATTGTAAGTAAAACTTAATTAAATCATATAACTTATTTTTTTAATGGTCCTGAGTATTTCGAAAGTTATTATAAAAATCTCATTAAATGGATAAAGCCATTCTGGGTTTCGTTTCATTTCATTTAGGTGATATTACGTTATCCATAAAACTATAAGAAGTGATATAACTACAGTATTAATTAAATGGTGTATGAACCATATGCTGAAGCTTGTGATCATAAAACATGGCTTATTCATAAAACCAAATGAAATATACCTTAGATTAGTTTCACAGCATTACTTGAGGAAAAAATAAGTAAAATATAATAAGACTTAGCAAAAGTAGAACAAATTTAGGGATCATAACTTTGGTAAACTATGCTAAACTTGATTAAATTACATGTACAAAACTGCCTTGATACCGCATTTAGTTTAAGTGCATTTTTCAGGGGAATTAATAATCATATAAATTATACAGTAATGAGAATTTGCTCAACACCAACAGTATCACGGGCACACAGTTTTCGCTGTGTATATGGTGAGCGATTGTTTCAAAAAACAGAAAAGCCCAAAAATGAAAATAGCATCATTAGTGGATCCTAACTGCTATCAAACCTAGCTTGGTCACTTAATGCCAACGCCTTTCATGCTAACTGTGGGATGTGTGAGGAAGGGATTGTTCCTTTATTTTGGGATGAATTTTAAGGCAATTTCTTTCTCACGTATACTGCATATTTCCTTTAAATTTTACTCGATTATTCCTGTAGAATTTACGAATTTTCTTTTAACTATGCGCTGTTACTTCCTTTGTCACTGAACAACAAACGAGTATTTTACTTACCAAGAACTTTGTAGATGCGTCCTGGTAAGTGCACGGAGCTTCCGGTTCCAGGTGGCGCCACTCTATAATCTTGATCGCCTCTAATTACCTTGGCCTCCAAACCTTTAAAAAGAAAAGAGGGGCTTGGTTTATAAGCCATAAACTTGCACTCTCAACATTTATTATCTCTGGCCCTAAGCACAGGCAACCCAAGTATTATTTTTGTCTTTTCTGAAACGCGTCTAATCACCAGATCTTCAAGTGCGAGCCAACCTTGAAATCAGTTTGACTCCACGTTTCAAGACCCAATTTGATATTTCTGAACATTTCCTCCCCCCCCCCCCCCTTCCCCTCCCATCTTCAAAATCCATTCTCTGTGCTGCGGCCTCTTGATGAAAAGCAACAGAAATGCGATATTCGATAGCTTAACGCGAACATATTGCACGGAATAACGAATGACATGAAAACGGGCTGTTTTAATAATGTTCCCACACACGCAGACGTGAGAAGACAATGTGGGGGGTGACATATGTACCATATTTTTGTCAAGAGAGTATGTGTAACGACATTGCAAAAAGTCGTGCAGCTAATACCAAGGGCTTCGCATCGTATATAATAACATTTCTCCTGGCACATAGGCCTTTACGCGACATTTTTTTTCTTCTCAATGTTGCCTGTTTTTTTGGCCTTCTTTATTCGCGTTTAGCTTTTCCGTCCAAGTCTTCAGAATAAAAAACTGTATTGTCAGAAACATCAATACTTGAAAAGGACGTGAGTAGAAAGTTGAAATGTCATCAGTGCAGGAACCAACGACTAGTATGACTTTTTTTTTTCTTTCAATCTTACAAGAATAAACATGAGGGTTTCATATATAGAAATTGAAGTGGAAGATAGGGAGAAGGAATATGTATATATCCGAATTCAATCTTCAAACAATATCACTCTAATATGCCTTCAAATATTACATTTCGGGGCGATTCGAAGCAAAGCGGGGTGAAATGAAGTTGCCAGCTGCAAGAGTGAAAATTGATAAAATGTCTGATGATGATATAATCTATCTTAGAAATGATAGTATTTTTATGCATGGTTAATTTCACATTATTTTAAGCAAGCATGGGGATGATATTTAATGATTGCGTTGATAATGAAATGGATATTCATAACGTGGATATGGATATCCAATATAGGTGACTTAACTTGTATGATGTATACATGAACAGAACGTGACTCATTTACTGTTCACCGTTTAGACAAATAAACATGAATGTCCGATATTAGGCGCTTTAAAACGTAACCATTGTGTATTTCAACGAAATTTCAGTTGGAAGCACTAGCTTTCCAGATGCAGTGCTAAAACAATAAGAAACAGTAGAAAAACATTTTTTCAATAAACGTTTCTGGACACCCTGTTACATTTTACCATGTTAAAAAAAGAAAACGTTTTTGGATAAAAATCAATTTTTGTAAAGTTTTACTTTCAAAGTTATGGTACAGTTTTTGCTGGATTACTAACGACTTGGGATTGTGTTCGAAGGATATTACATGACGAAATGCCGCAATAATGGTCAACCATGATAGGATGGAGATATTATGACATGTCAGATACATCTTAGATGCTATTCTATTTTCTAATATTTTTTATTAAATGGAAAGGTTATTGATTCCTAGTTTTTCTTGTCTCATGTCAAGATATGACATGTTATGTTATACAGCGAGTTGAATTGTACAACGTATTTCTGTTATCCTACAGATGAGCTATGATTTATTAACCCTACACAAACAAAAGAATAAAGCTCATGAGAAATCAAAGATCCTCAAGCTGTACCCCCGAAGCATTATTCCATATGAAAATATTTTTTTAAAAATATATGAGCGGCTTCGTTGACAACAACCAGCCACATGAGTGCATTTTACGTGAAAACATAACGTTTCAATCCAATTGTGTAAAGAAATAGCAAACCGCATATTTTTTTCAGAACATCGATGCATTACTAAACTAGAGAATAAAGAATATTTTTATTGCAGCAGTTGTTGCATAAAACGGGTTTTCTATTTATTTAATGTTAGATGAATACAGCTTATCATGCTGCTGTGAATGACTATATACAGGGTGGACCAGAATTCATCACCATTCCACTTTTATTCTTAAATCTTAGTTATAAAAATTCTGTTAATGCAGTTATATAGGAAGTTATGCGTGGTCTATCCATTGATGTTGTTGGATTTTAACTACGACCATTTTTTCACAAAAATTCGCATAATAACTTTTGACCCGTAAGACTTAGAAAAAAATGTAAACTTAGGAAATGGAATGGAATAGTCTGTTTGTATGAAATCAACTGTTTTCGTCAACATAGGAAATTATTTAAACTTGTAACAATGTTTTTAAGAACTGAGGAAAACGCCAAATGGTAGCTACGTTGCAGCACAGTGTTGTACAGCAGTGAAGCGACTTACAATTACATGCATTGTGTGATTGAGGAATTCAAACATCAACTTTTATACACAGATTCATGCTATGATTCATGCCATGAAATTATGAAATATCACTCGGCGGATACAGCATAATATGTTATCTCTGTAAATCATATCAGTAAAATGCGTTATCACACAATGCATGTAATTGTAGGCCACTTCACTGCAGTACAGTACTGTGCTGCAGCGTAACTACTATTTGGCGTTTTCCTAAGTTCTTAATAACATTGTAACAACTTTAAATAATTGCCAATTATGACGAAAGCAGTTGATTTCATACAAAAAGACTATTCTCTTTCGTTTCCTAATTTGACATTTTGTCCTAAGTGTTACGGGTCAAACGTTATTATTTGGATTTCCTTGAAAAAAAAGGAATGTATTTAAAATCTAACAACTTCAGTGGATAGAGCACACATGACTTCCTATTTAACTGCATTAACAGAATTTTCATAACTTTAAGATTTAAGAAAAAAAAGTTGATTGGTCAGAAGTTCAGGTCCACCCTGTATAATTGTATATTAAAACTTTAACGTTGTCAACATAGTTTGAGCCAGGCAATGATTTAACGTTAAGGCGTTGCCTGGCTCAAACTCTCTATTGTCTAATCTTTAATGGGGAGACCCACTTCAATGCCATGTGTCAAGCTGACACCATGGTCAGTCTAGATGTGTCAACTTTCTGCTGTAGTCATATACTACATATACAGCATGCAAGAAATCACATACACTATGCCAATTCATGTACGATCTATGATTTTTCCAGAATACAATAAATAACTTTTAAGCCAACCTAGCTAAGTAAATTAATTTACATAAGCTGCACTACTTTTTAGTTAAAGAACAAATTAATGGGCGAAACTTACCAATATGAGAATAGTCTGTAAACACGACAACACTTCTGGAACTTCGTTTTACGCCCTCAGCTACAAGATTCCCAAAGTGAGTCATTCCGTGCAAAATCTGCACCATTTTCATGGTAACCATCTCCTGCAAAAAGTCAAGGGCAAAGGTTAAATTTCGCAAATCATAATTCTTAATTGCTGCAAATCTTATAATTATTTTGTGAAGAATGGGCCGAGGTGGCAACGCTTAATCTTATCGTGTCACAAGCTTGCAGTTTAAAGATGAATTGATTTTCCCTTAATTTATGTTACGTATTATAAATTATCGTTAATGAGGCGATTTTCTTAATCTTTATTATTCCTAAATACTGTACAAAAAAAAGCAGCGCAGGAGGCCTTAAAACATAGGATTCTGGTAAAGCTTAACTGTGGAAGATGTCATGATTCAGATCGCGTTTGAGTAATTAGCAAACAAGAATGTGCCGTTAATTGCTGGCAAAAGAGGCAATCAGCGAAGAATGATTTTTACTTACAAAGGAAAAGTGCGGTTTAATTAAGGAACACGTGTCGATTGCCCATCATTAATTTTTCTTCCGAATTAGACATATTCCAAGTGAGAGTGCAATGACTTGGAGGTATAATTAAAGCCAAAATAATGAAATCATTTAACGGATAAACGTCTTATAATGTCATCTTACTAAAAGGTATTTACAATGCCAATTAATTTTTAGACATTTACATGACAACACTTTTAATGAGGGGCATACGATCATGAAAATAGAAAATAACTGTTTCTTAGAAAAACTGCTCAAGCATTCGCCTGTAGTTCAACAAATGATGCGATGGGTCAATAAGGATACAAAGATTTAAAACAGTTAACAATAAATTTCATGTTTCCAAGTTTTCTTTTATTTTACATATTCCTAAGGGCACTTTAACACACAAGAAATCATGCTAATAGAATCTACTGCATTTGTTATGTAACGTCTTTTAAAAAAAAACATACGCCAATACAAAGTACAGATTTAAAAATTCTAGAAAATATAGGACATCACGCACATATTTAACAACAATATTTTAAACTGGACACACAATAAAGATTTTCTTGTTTATAGCATTAAACAGAGATTGCTTTAAATTTATCTAGCCCATGATAAACAATTTTGTTTCACTTAATAATTTGGTGAGCATCACCAAGAAGATTGCTATTTTATGTCAACTTCACAGTATCGAGGTTTTTGTTTTTAAATAAAATTTCGATTTATATTCAAGTAAATACGAGCTCGTACGTGCTAAGGTATGCAATTGGATTTGTAAGTTGAGTTATAAGTCATCTATTCCTGATCAATTATGCATGCATGCCAGTGATTAGATTGTGTGGAGAATTTTAGATCATATTGGGAGTCATAAAGCTTTTGTACCTAAGAAATATTTATTTAAGTGATAATTTTGGAATATTATAGTAAAACTAATAAAAACATCAAATTAAAATATACAAGAACTCTGTCAGTACATTACTTAAAGTATCATATTTTTTATTATCATCGTATGGATCGTTTTGGTTCCAAATATATTTTTTTTCTAAAAATGTTGGGGTCATTCAAAATATTGGTAAAACGTTGTATGACACGTCTTGTATCCAATTCCAAACGTGTTAACGCAGATGGCATCTGCACAAAAAATTTCCAATGCAAGTCACATCGAAGGATGCAAAAGCATTGACGTTCAAATTCAAAAAAGGGAAACGATGCTGAAAATCAGTGTGCTACTTACTTTTTGCTCTTGAGGGAAACTCCATTTATTATCAAATCTCGAGAATAAGATATCGGAGATTTTCAAAATTGTCTGAAAAGAAAGAAAATATCGATTCGTATATTAAATCAAAAAGCCAATAAAATTCCAATTTAAATAAAAAGTAAATTTGCTATTTGTTTATAATGGTTTTACGATGTAAAGTGACTTTTCTTTGAAGTGATGAACAGAGGGGTAGGTGCATAAAAAACAAATTCAATTACGACTGCCCTCACGGAGTTCTGATTTTTTTCAAATTGAAGTCGGGTGAAACAATTGACTTATCAACATTTCCTTTAGCATTTAACAACAAAATGACGTCCGTTGATTGCTTTTTTAGTAATCAAATCAAGTGAGAGAAAAAAGCGCCAAACCGCACCTGAATATAAAAATATTGATTCAATCCCATCAAGCGGAAATCGAAATGTTTCCCGCGAGCAATCATAGAAATAGCAAATGTTTTCGAAGTTTCCCTTGTTGCACTCATTTTTGACATTGGACGACTACGGTTTTGTTTTGGTATATTACGCTGCGAGGCGAAATTATACCATGAATATACCTTGATCCCTGAAAATACCAGGTATCTGTCAAAATAAAAACCCTCACATTTATACTAAGGGAACACACAATGAGATAACCGAAGTGTTAGCCAAATACCTGAAGTTCGCGGAATCAAAACCGTTGACAATTTTGAAAACTTGTGGAAAAAAATATCGTTGTTTTCATTCTAAAAGTAACTTTAAATAACTGTTCAACACAGAAAATATTAGCACACCCATATCTCAAGTACGAGACCCATTGTTAATGATAGGGTATGATAGCAATGGTACCCATTATATATTGTTCTACAGTAGAGTTTCATAATATTCTCAAAAAATATTACTATAAAGGAACTCATCTCAGGGAATAAAATCCAATTGATGGTATATTGATTTCTAATTTTCTCCCATTTCTTAATTGTCTCGTTGTTTTACTCTATGAGTCCCCATGAGATTTTCACTTGGGCATTAAGTCGTACAATTGATTTTGTCTTTAATGAAATTCAAAATTACTTCCTACTTTTACAGATTTTTCAAAAATATATTTTTGAGAATGCAGTATTAATCATGAATCCACTATTGGTCATGTATGCTAGACTAGATAACCTGAGATTGAATCCAATTCTCTATGCAGTTTTAGATTATTTTGGTTTCATCCATATTGAATCAAGGCTTAACAGGACGTCTAGTAAATTTGCTGTAAGAAATTCAAGAATATTTCAAGACTCATCCCTTAAAACTTCAAAGATTTATCCCCATGGATTTACGACCAAGTACCATAATATTTTTCCCAAACAGTATAATAAATTCTCAAGGGAAAAAAAAAAAAAGTTTCATTTTTTAAATGATTTTGCACAAAAACGGAAATTTCCCAACCTTGTTAGGAAATTCTCGACTTTTCCGAGGCGATACAAATTCAATCACATTTCCCGACATTCCCTTTTTTCAAGGGCGTTGACACCCCACTTAAGGGCTATCGAGCTATTAATTGGAATGACTAGAATAAGCTGTTGCAGGAAAAGCCGCTGAAGACTACTAGTCAAATTTAAATATTTAATAATTTATTGCTTCAATCTGAGAAAGTATTCAAAAAGCAATAAACACAATGTTTTATTTTCTCTTTATATCACCGCTTTAAATTGCATTTTATTGAACAATGCGCTATGCTTGGAGGCATAAACAATAGCAGCTCGTTAGACGCGAAATTGTCAACGTATTTTATCTAATTAGCTTCATTTCTGTGCCCTAAAATATCCTAATTGAATTTGGTAAATATGAATGTAGTTACCTTAGCAAAAGCAAAACAACTGGCTCATTTTAAGGAATATTCAAGGATTGGAAGCACAAGCTACAGCGCTCCGCCTTGAAGGCAATTTAGGTTTATTCGTCTTTTCTTTATAGTTCTCGAGAGCCATTATTTCCGCATTAAAAATTCGCAAAATCAATCTCTCAGGTCATTAACTCTTAGAAAAACATTCAAACAAGCGTAGATTCCATGTGCATATCACCAAATTTGAATTTCACGATAATATATGTTGCCTCAAGGCTTATCTTCCATGAGATTTACCCTACTTCAAACAGCAGTGAAGAAGTGTATTCACCCAAATTAAATGCCGTTGATGGTGAATATACTCGTACTTTAATATTCATTTTTAGTTCATCCATCCAAACAGAATATACATATATTAAATGCAGAACAAAAACATTTGTTTAATTTATTCCACACAAAAAAAGCGCAACAATGGCGGCGATGGAGTTTCAAATACAATTCTGTGAAGGATGCTATGTTTATTCCATAATCATTAACAATAATTTTTAAATTTCTTCAAGATTATTCATGAAGAAGGATATATGCTGCACGTGCAACCTTTTAACCTGCAGTGATGTCAACAAACACGTGGTGAATGACGTCTACCTAATTGTGTCATGTGACAGCATTGCTCCTGAAAGTCGTTTGACATCAGTTTGCTTAAACTGATATATTAATCCAAATTAATATTTTAATGCTTTGAGATGTTTTTATTGCATGTTACCGAGAGCAGAACTGCAACCTTTAAGGAGTTTATATATGGGCAGTTATAGCAAGCGCACATACATTGTGGGACTCAGCCCACCTGGCAGTTGGGTTTGTAGTTTTTGGATTTGTATTATTTTGGTTAAGAGAGGAAGGAGCACGGTCGCGGCCGATTTTTAGAGGAACTATTCTGGCATTTGCCTGGAAACAACTGTGGAATGTCATTACGGACGTCCAATAATGGCATGTTTCAGTTTTGGATTTGTCTGCTTAATTGAGTTTGAAATGTCAGTTAAAAGGGGAGTTACACCAGAAGAAATGTGTCCCCAGTCCAAAATGTATTTGTATTTTTAAAACCTCGGAAAAGTCGGGAATTATATTTAAAATTTGTGATAGATATCAATTTTATGCGAGAATTTCTCTTCGAGGTCAGGTAATGTTCTTTAATCAGAAAAGTCTGGAGAAATACATGTGATGGAATTCGAAGTAAGAGGGGTTCTTGCAAATTTATAGGATGGTCCTTGAAATAAGCTTGAATTTTTTCCAACAAATTTACTGAATTTTCAAGGTCTATGTGGTGGAGGAAGAGGGATCTGGGATAAAATGGACATCGTGTGGACAAGGAGCAAAAGGAGGATGTCCTTTTTGAATGGCACCTAACTCAAATAGAAAATAGGTATTTACTGCATACTGCTGTAAGCGTACGTAAGCAGGCAATCACACATAGCAGCTAAGCTAGCAGTGATTGCTTATTTTCATTGTTTCAAACAAAACTATAGTTCGAAATAGCCTTAACAAGCAGGCATAGTATAAGTACTTATGTACAATCTGTTGACGCAATACAAACATAGCCTTTGGAGAATGGGTTTGCCTCCAGCGCCATCGAATAACGTTCACCTAATTAGTATTTCCCCCTCGTTTTTATGGTAATTCGCACAATGCTAATGCTTCGATAACGAGATTCCGAGGTCCGTTTAATCACACGTAGTTCGGTTGCACAATTAAGTTGGTGCAAACTGGCCCTGCCCGAGGCCAGCTTTATTGAAAAGCCACAGCAATGTGTTTGCGCAGCAACGTGCGCCAACTGCCAAAGAGGGTCCGATTAAATCCCAGCTTACCTTCAAATACTTAAAATCCAGCCCAACGTCGAAGTCCAGTGGCACGCGAGCGTTTATGATAATGTTCAAACTGTCCAAGGACTCCAAATAGTCGTCGATGCTTCGCAGACGAAACCTCAAAAGCGAGGAAAGTAGTTCATCCGCCAAACTATGGAAGCCCTCCGTCAGATTCTTGTGGACGTGATAGTAAAGCTAAATGAACGAAAAGATAACACCATTAAAATTCTGAATTACAACATTTCAAATAAAAACATTTGAAAAGTAAGATGTCCCAAGTCAAAGACGAAATCATATTTCTCCATACCTATTGCATCTAAAACAATGACACGTGTACAAAATAACACAAAAGAATTAAGTACGAAAATGCATAATGAGTCATTTCACTTAAACTTGAGAAAATAATTCTTTAGTGGGTCTAATTTCATATACAGTCGATTCCGCTTAATCTGTACACATTCGGCGGAGGCGTTTTGCCCCGATTAGGCGGCTGCCCAGAATATGCGAAGTTAAAAAATATATATTGTCCGGATTTGTTCTTGACAATTTGGCCCTAATAAATGGCTTCCCAGATTAACCAGTGTCCAGATAAAGCGGAATCCACTGTATAAGTTTTTTGGAAAGTTATAGGAAAACTTACTTAAAACAATCAACCTAAGCTTACCTAAACTGATCAACCAAAACTTATCTAAACTAATAAACAAACTTGCCTAAACTACTAAGCAAACTAACCATACCCAAACGAATCAACTTAAACTTGCCTAAACTAATACACTTAACCTTACCTAAACCAATCAAAAACAACCAATCAACCATACTTGAATTAGTTAGCTTTACCTTTTCTAAACTAATCAACCTAATCTTACCTAAACTATAGCCAAAACCAAACCTAATCTAATGTAACATGATAGTTGGCTTTTTTCAAAATGTCTATTATTGTATTTCACCATCGCATTTTTAATTTGGTCAATACACCATGGCTATCGTGTACTGCAATATGGAGAATTTCGTCTAACTGATATCAAAATTACGCAGTTGGCTATATATTACCATAATTTTCAAAGTGAATTTTTAATGAAAAGATATCTATAAACAGACTGTCTTTGACAAATATCTGAAAGGTTAAGATACGCAGCTTTAACAAATATTTGCCAACGTTAAGCTTACTTTAGCCCAAGGAGAATTATTCAGGGTTCGTGTTGTTTCTGTCTAATTTATTATTGTTGGTTTTTATACCATAATATAAATAAGAAACGATAGATAAATTCAAAATGAAATATGCAAGACAATACTTATTAAAAGTTAATGCATGGTTTTTTGAACAACGCATGTTAAATTTTAACAAACGATCGTCGAAAGTATCTTATATGATTGTCAATGTTGTAAAAATGCACATTTTATATTGTGAACTTGCACCTAAACCGTGTTAATCAATATCAGAAACAACACGAATAAATTAAAATGTGTTGAAATAACTAATAATATAAATCCATTATATATATATATATAATATAAATTCATTTATTGTATTCATTCAGAATCCTCCGAAATCTAAAACATTTCAAAACATCCAATTTCTAAGAGTTTGGTTGTTTCTAAAATCATGCTCAGCGCAGTAATGAAAATTTCAGTATTATGCAATCATGTTTTGTAAAGCGGCTTATTGTTAATAAGAACAATTGATATCACCACTTTTAATTTGTATAATAATGTTCCGGGATTATCTTGAAGCTAAAATGCATCCATTGACAAGGGATGGAATACGTCTAAGGAAAGCATAGCAACTAGGCCATTAATTATCCTTAGAAATAAGCTGCATTATCGCTAAATAAAACCCGCACACAACAGAGTGGCAATATTCGGCGAGTAATTATTGGAGTCTTAATTGATTATTTTCGCAGCAGAAACAACGCGGGCGCAAAATTTAGCGATTCTACAATATACATGTTGGCATAGCAGTTCAGTGTTGAGAAATTTAAATCAATATTTTGTGTTAAACTATTTTGCAAACGTTTTTTGTTAACACTATAGCGATATTCAGGAACGTTTTCAGGGGGTTTCGCAAGGTTTTTACACAAATTTAGATGAGTTTTTAATATATTATCTGATGCACAATGAATACTGATGTATAATTTTATCTATTGCAATGAATCACACAGAAAACTCAATCGCAATTAAATCATACCCATTCATACGAGTCATAAACATATTTATGAAAATTAATAGACTTGTACAAATTGCATGAAAATTGCATGGAATTCAGTACTGCCTATATTAGTCAATATAAGTTGTTGCATATAAGTTTTGGTTTATAATTTCAATACAATTTATCTTTTAATTTGTATTACGTACAAATTATAAACTATGAAAACATAAAAAATTAAATATAATCAGCTACAAATTATCAATTTCTAATTTAACCAAATCAAAATTTGTATTTTAGCAAGGATTACCTTGAGATTAACATTTGAAGTTCATGGATTTAGAATTTAATATGCAGACATGAAAATTTGGATGATAACGTACGTTGTTTTTGAAACACAGTGATTGTGAAATGTAGGTATTTAACCTTTGAAAAATAACTATATCTATTGTTGTATTGCATTTCCTAATGTGTTAATGAAAAATATGAAATATAAATAAAAAAGTATATGAAGAATCACCTATATAACTTAAATTATTCACTTGGATTTCAATTTCGGATATTAGAAAAGTTTATTTATTAGTCGAAATTTAAATGGGACAACTTAAAAGTTTTACAAACAATGTTCCTCTGGTGGACGATTCATGGCTATAAGTTATATGGTAACAAATTTTACCGATAGTTTTTAGAACGGAATACATTTTGTAAAATGTGGCAGTATATATAGTAGTTTTAAGAAATTTGAAGTAAAAGAGAATTAACTTACCAAATGTTTCAACTTGATGAGCTGCTGCACCCTGCATTCGGAAAAGTCCACTTCGCCCCAGTTGCCCCCGTAGTAGCACATGCGGTACACCTTGCCGGTGTAACCTTCGGGGCAGAATCTGACGGCGATGACCCCTCCGTAAGTCCGGTTCCACCAAACGTCTCCCGCGTGTTCCTCTGGACACAGGCGTCGGAAATCGAAATATACGGAGTTGGACTGCGTGGGGAGCATGAAGAAGGCGCGGTCCTCCTCGCTCAAATTAAAGCCCGCCAAATCATCCTTAGGTTCACCCCCCAACATTTCTTCGCTGACCACGGGTCGGGCGGACGGAGTAGTTAAAGTGGACGCCAAAGTGCTTTCCATTGTGGGAGTTTTTGTGGGTTCTTTACGCGACGAAACAGTGGTTCCTGATGGGATGGTCAAAGACAGGTCTCCAGTGTTTGAAGGCAAAGATGAAACTAGAGAGGGGGAATTGGGGGACAGAGAAGTCCGCTGGGTCGAGGTGATGAAAGCAAGTGTCGTTGGCGTGGTTTTCGGAGTTGATAAAGTTGACCCTGTAAAACAGAGGGATATTTTTAGCTTTTAAGTTCTTCCTAAAAGTTCAGTATTTTTTTTTTTTTTTTTTTTTTTTGGCGAATTATCTAAATGAGAAATTTGAGGAATTTTGATGGAATTAATTGATATTAATCCAACAAAACATTTGTTGAGAAATTTTAATAATATATAAGACAAACTTTTTAATATGCGTATTTAAAATGTTTTAATTTCTTATGTTGTAAGTCCCCGATTCATAAAGATACATGGTTAGCTGAGTATATGCCATCTCTTCAAGGGTTGAGAAATTACAGTCAAATCCACTTAATTGCACAGCGACCCGATGTGGTATTCAAAATAATTTTCCGGTTTGTGCAATTAAGCGGGTTCGACTTATATAAAAGAATTTCTATATATGGACATATCCGGTCACAATTCCATTCAAAAGTTGCACGTGGGGCTTGAGAAATGTGTGCTTTTTAAATCTGTGCAATTATACGGGTTCGACTTATATAAAAGAAATTCAATATATGCATGGACATATCAGAAATTGGCACTATTGACGTACTGTACATGTGTTACATAACCACTCTTTAAGGTTTATTCAATTTTCCTGACACTCATTCTTCGAGGTCTATCCAATATCCCTGACAATTTCATGTTTCCCAAATCTAGAAGAACCTTGTTGGATTTTTCCACTTTTTTCAGACATTTCTGCAAACCCCCTAAATAGTAATAGTCAGCCATCGTGGACAAATATTTTCAAGTTTATGTATACTTAGGCCATGTTTGTAAAAGGGTTAAATTCATATATAGGCATTAGATAGTTTGAGCCAGCCAACGCCTTAACGTTAACCTTAACCTTAACGGCGGAAAGGAGCCACGGACCGAACTATCCAATGAACTAACTGAACGTCATGAGTGCATGCGAATGACGTCCAGTTAGTTCATTGGGTAGTTAAGTCCGTGGCTCCTCCCTTCCCGCCGTTAAGGTTAAGGTTAACGTTAAGGCGTTGGCTGGCTCAAACTCTCTATTGGTAAATGACCTTAATAAAATCAAAGATTTACCTGAAGTTGGATGTGATTGCGTAGATACATCATATTCCTGCGATGGTAGAGCAGATTTTAAGATCTGTAACGTCACAAAGGCCTGTTTTGGCGTTGACGATTCCATCGTACTGCTGGGAGATTTGGGCGGTATAGTGCCAGTTTTTCGGCCTTCGTCAATGGCACTGGCTGACGAGGACGGCAATGAGGATGAAGGTTCAACCGAGGTGGCATTTAACGGTTGGGATAACGAAGGTGACGAAAGATTGTACGTCACGGCGGTATAGTTCGCGAGATCTTCAACAAGATCGTCGGGAGAATTGTCGATCTCGAGCCCGGAATCGTCAGTGGAAAATTCGATAGGGGGCCCTGGGTCCTCTGACGTTGGTTCCTCATCACTGATTGGCACGGAACTTGGAATCAAATACTTGTTTTTATAGTTTTTATCGGTTAGATCAACATTTGATGATGTCAAATTGGCGTTTGACGAATTCAAATTGACGTTTGACAAGGTTAAATAAACGCCTGATGACGTCGAATTAGTGTTCGATAAGGGCAAACTTGATTGGTAATCAGGTGTTGTCTTTTCAGGATCCGTCACAATGGTCCTGAACTGTGTCAAATTTGACACTGATACTGAATCCTGGTTGACACCTTGGTCAATAATACTGCTATTGGATGACAACGACGATGGTGTCAGTTCTGGTTGAAGGATATTGCTAACGTTTGGTTTGGCTAGAAAAATAGACAAAAAAACATGTATCAGTGAAACATTAAAAAAAAATATTATTACTAGTCATACAAATTAGTTTGGTATCAAATTCATAAAATGAATCACTTATATTGATACATATTGTATAATGAACTTGCTACTTTATACTATGGTGATAGTTTTAGAAAACTATTCAAAATTAATTTTTGGAAATATAAAGTTGAATACTTGACAAGATATACAATCAAATGCAATCTAACATAAAATGTGCTGGATTGACATACATTTCAGATTTTGATTTTCAAATATGAGCATGATATTAGATACATATATTAGAATATTAGAAATATTTTTTATGACCAAGTTACTTCAAAAAACTGTAAATATCTAAAAAATCAGTCACGATCTGCTTCTTCAAAAATTTAATTGAAATCAAGATGCGTATTTCGGATGTCTTATGTTAATCTTAAATATTAAAAAATTATACAGGTTTTTTTCAAGTTAAATTAAGTCGTGAAATAAATGCACGAGTTCGTTTATACGTCAGATGCTTACAGTATTTCAACATTTCCCCCGCTTTAACAATGTAAATTTAAAGAATTTTTGGCATGAGGAATGATGGTATTATGAAATAGATGAAACTTTTACTAAGAACATAGAGCTAGAAAAATGTACGTGCATGAGCAAGTAATATATTCACTTTATATTTAGTATACAACAATGGAACTCGTGAGAAGTTTTAACTGCCTAAAGATCATATATCATTTGTTCCTAATTCTTTCAGTCGCTTCAGCCATAGGGACAAATAAATATGTTTCTCAAGTTAAACAACTGGTTGTACCTAAGCTCGTATTTTGTCTTAACTGCTCGCAGACTGTGCAATTCATTTTTCTCTCTAATTTTCGATTTCATTGATTTTCTTACTACTTGCTTTTCCACTTAGCATTTTAATGCAAAGTGCAATTTATATTTAAATTTAATTCGGTGGTCGAATAAAGACAGAAAATAAATTGCGTATGCTGTATGGAAAGATTAAAGCAGTGCAGTCTCACTTCTCATAAATTCTCAAATCTAGAAAATTCGAATTGAAACGAGTGTGTTTTTAATTAGCAATTAAAATATTCATGAGTTGCTCGAGTCATAGTAATTCGAAAAAGTGGTTGCTGCACTTGATAACAATAAATGCAAAAAGGTTTAGGAAATCGTGGAATTTTATGTCCTACTCAATTCATCACTTAAATTGGCATGCATATAATTTGTTTTAGTGGTGTTTGTGTTAAAGCTCCCCATGCAAGTCGTTGTATAATGTTAAGTTTGCAATAGATATATTCTAACGTAAGTAGCTAAATTAAGAATAAGTTCACCTTCCAAACTTCATACAAATGTCTGCCTAAGACAAAGAACTGCATTACAGATGAAAATAACACAGATTTCGATACATGTTCGATAACATGTTGCGATCTATATTTTGCTGTTTATGCTATTTTTGTTAATTAAAAAATAATTTTAAAAGGAGAATTTTCCCTTAATTAACATATTCTTTCATAAGTTGACTATATATGGTAATGAAACTCACATGTGTTGGCCAGTTTTTTATAAAGCTCTAATACGTTCACATCATATCTCATATGGCAAAAAATATATTGTCAGAAATTCGTTTCGTTCATATAACTATTGCTTATGTAAAATTATTATTTAAAAAAAGTAAACTTGCGCAACCTTGTGCATTTAAACACTAATAAAAATGCAAAACTGTTTTCTACTTAAGCTAACAATAAGTACAATAAAACAATAAAACCACAAACTTTATCCGTGATTTTGAAGTTTCCAGCAGAATATGAATAAAAAATTCATAAACTTCTGAAACAGCGACTACACACAAATTGATTTGTGTAATTTTCAAACATTACAAAATTTTGGCCTTGCTCGAAGTCATTTGCAAAATCATGCATCCACTTTGAACATTTTTTATTTTGTTATAATTTTGAATTTCTTAGGTTTATTTATTTTTATAAAAAATACAATTCAAAGCTCAATAGAAATGCAAAAACCCATAAATACTGTAATATCCTTTGCAAAGTTTGTAGTTCAAATTGATTATACGAGTATATATATGTCGCTAAATGTCTACACAGGAAGTCTATATACTCGTATGTAACAGTCATCATATTTGTATTAAATTATCCGACGCTTTTTTATAATCAATGTTTCCATATTTAGCTTAAATTTTCAAGACCTTCGCAAACTTGATTTCAATAAAATTGCTCACTGATAATCTTAGGCACGCTGTTTTCCGTCTTAAATCCCATATTCGCAAGCGGCCATGCACTTTAGCGCAAAAGGGATTTTTAATTAAGATTTGAGGCTCGAATCTGCTCCAGGATGTGCCATTAGCCGACTTCTCTAACAGCCAGTTATCCAGCAATCCTCATTTAAAAGCAAAGTAGATTAGCTAGTTTGATATTCAGCATTCATTAAAAGCATGTTCCAATTAAGTGCCGTGGCATCGAAGTCAAGTGTTCCGTCGAAAACGTGGCAAAGTTAGCGAAGCAAATCCCATGTTAGGCAAATTAGCTGGCATTTGATAGCCGCACTGACACTGATCCTGATGGACTTAAGGGAATTGGCAATTATTCAAGCATGTGTTATTGCCCATGGTATGTCATTAATCTAATACCCAAAGTTACTACTACAACCCAACAAACTTGATGATGCGAAACTAGGGCATACATTGATTCATTGTGGAGGTCATAGTACACTGTATCAATGACATTACTAAAAATTTGGAGAAAACAAATAACAAAACAATTACGCTACCACAAACTAGCATTTTGTCTTTTTTATTAATGGATCAGATTACCTTAACACTAATTCAATATACATTATATCACCAACAGTGGCGGCTCGTAGTCAAAATTAGTGGGGATGCTGTTCCAGAAATTGAAATTGTGTGTGCATGCGCACAACAGTCAAGCTCCATGCTCTTCACACTTCCGGTAGCTTGGAGCTTTTGTATAAACTGGGGGTCCCCCAGTGGGGGATGGCTACTAGTTATACTATATAGTACAAGTTTAAAGAAAAAAGGACTCATTGAGTCATTATATAAAATTTTATCGGTAATATGAAGTGGAAATAGGGGGTGCTGCAGTTCCACAGTGCCTAATAATAAAATAATTTAGCAACAGATAGTTTTAAATATAATTAAATTTTGGATATTATTATATTTTATTTTATCCATTTAATGTAACTGTTGATAAATTGTCTCCTAATAATCAGCAGTAACCTACATGTGTAAATACGTTCAACAGGGTGAAATTTCAGAATTTGCAAATGGCATAAAACCAGCATTTTTTGAACCATGATAAAATAATTATAAAACCATCGGTTATTATAAACCTACGAAGAAAATTGTGCATGAATATATATATATATGTACAATGCTGTAAATACTTCTTATTTGATCATATATAATTCAAATAACTATTAATAAATAAAATGTTTTTATTACAACAAATGCGAATTTAAATGACATATATAGAATGTTTCAAAATTTATGAAAGAAACGTTTTCATCGATGCATTGGTAGAATAAATATCAATGTTTATCATATTTTCCATAATACTTGTATATAATATAATTAGCAATTATATGAATATTTGTAAGAATGAGTGAGTGCATCACGTTTGTTTCGTGAAATTCAATTTACAATATTGATAGGCTCATACTGTATTTAAACCAGTTATTAATTGCATTTAAGTAATAACCTGGCGCCTCTTTTACTAAATGATATTTTATGCTCACTGTATATTACTAAATTAAACTTAATTGATTAAATTACAACGTGCCAAATATTTACACTTAACATGTTTTAAATAATGAAAATATATCTAAAAAGGAGTTAAAAAACGGAAATCAAGCCTACTGTAACTTCATTTACGCTGTAAGGAGGTCAGTGAAACGAAACAATGAGCTTCTTTATTATGCCATCAATTGCAAATTACGTTTCCAGAGAATGACTAACATCGTTAACCCTTATAAAACGCTTTTTCAAAGCAAACAAAGCAAAAATCGATTTAGACTTTCAATTTTCACATGTATTGAAAGAAACTTAGAATTTCACATTATCGAAACGTTTAATTGTTCTGCACGTGGTGGAAAGTTATGAAAAAGTAATAAGTCATAATACATCATATACGATCTTGAATTGAAAGCCTTGGATTTAATAAATAGATATTTTCCTTACCAATGGCAATGCCAAAAACCAAGAATAACATCTGCAGAACGAGCATGTTGAACACTTCCTAGTAGCAATGTTTCCTATAATTAGAAAAAAAAATCGATTTTGAAATGATTATTTCGTAAACCTCTTTACCCATTTTTTACATTAATTTTGAAACAAAAAATCTGAAATCCAACGTGCGCGTAAAAATCCTATTACCAAGCCGTTTATTTAAAATTTTTACAGGAACAGCTGCTTGAATATGAGAGATAAACCTTTGAGCAAGGTACAACGAAATTACATCAAACAAATCACAATTTCATGAGACCTCGTGTAAAAAGGAATAACAAAAAAAAAAAAATACTAAAATCAATAAACCGTGGCGCCAAAAACAATATAAAAAAACAATTGCAATTCCATGCTTGTATTTACAGCAGGAAACCCTTGGACATGATACATGGTATTGCGACAACGATTCCTGCCTTAACTTTCATCAGGTTGAGTGAGCAATTAGCTGAAACAAAAGAGAAGGATTTGTTTCTTCCTAAGACATCAATTTCCTACGATGCACATAGAAAATGCAATAGCCTTGTATCTCAATCCCCTCCCAATTTTATTCTGAAATCCACCGAAAGCCTATATAGAATACATTAAATGTTCATTTGAAAGTCAAATGTTTAAATGCTGAATGAAGGATCTGCGTATTAGCCATCGATCGTGCTCAGCCGCAATTGTATTTCTCATATATCAGACGCATATTGCATGTAAAATATCAGCACAAGTGCTTAGTTCACGATGCAAGCAATCCAAAAAAAATTCTCAATTACAGTCAAGTGAATTTAGACTGAAATGTGCATATTTTTCAAACATTTCTGTACCATAAACCAATTATTTCAACTGCAAAGTTATACAAGGTTTCTATTTTGAAAATTAAATTGTACCTCAAATATATTTAATTCGAATAACATAATAATTATCAATATTTATATAATGTACAGCATATAATAAATTAACAAAGATTAAGTTATTATGGTAGTCGAATTAAATATTACATTTTAGGTACAATTTAAAACTTTGATGTTGAAAGAAATGTTATGATCCGAAAACGATTGAAAAATATGCATATTTCAGTATTTAATGTAGAAATTGTAACCATTTGCGTTTTTTATTAAAATTATAATATCTTTCTTGACTGCATATATGTGAAACAATGTATTTCATGGGAATTTATATTTTAATTCAAAAATATTAGACGTAATCTTAGCTATATAAAATGTATTTAGATTACTTTATTTATATTTTGTAATTTAATTCATATTTTCAACTTATTATAATATTAAATAAATTTAAATGTCATGGCATAATATTGCACAAAATATCAGGAATCGAAACTCAAAATCAAACATTGAAATGAATTTGACTATTGCACTTTGCAATAAACATATTTTGTAAATTTAACTTCCATGACAAAATTTGATATCTGTAATTCGACAGCTAAAGCAAACAAATTGTGTTCAAGGTGAAATCCAAAACGTTCTGCAACAAAACCTATTACAAAATGTCATATGGCCTCTAATGTAACGATAAAGGTATAACGTTTGTTTTCATAGATATTAGACAGTTTTAGCATGCCAACGTCTTTACACTTACCTTAACTTTAATGGCGGGAAGGGAGGAGCCACGCATTGAATTACCCAATGAACTAACTGAAGAAAATGGTGGCGCATGCCTGGTTCTTCCCTTCCCACCATTAAAGTTCAGGTAAGTATAAAGACATTGGCATGCTAAATATGTCTATTTTCAATTTCATTCATTAACCACAATGGTAAGAATATCACAAAGAGTTGCAGTCAACATAGTCAAAAGCGAGAAAACATTTTTAAGCTTCTAAAATACTCCAATGCCATTCTTTTAAACTTCATGAAGGAAAGCAATAACATTTTTTCCATTTTTTTCTTATATCGTTAGCGATTCGCTGCATACATCCCACTTGCCAGTATAACAATGTATAATTCAATTTCTTTTTAACTTAGAAAAGTGAAAAAAGACTCCTCGCAAGTACCTTATCAGTGAGACCCCAACGCGAATCTTGCCTCAATTCGAGGTGATTTACATGAAACCAGGGAGCAGTTGGGAATAAAAATAGGCGAAAAAAATGGGATAAATCAGTTGACATTTCCCATTACTTAAAAAAAAAGACTAAGGTGGTTGCAGTATATGCTCCAGATACGAGCAAACCGTCGCAAAACCAAACTCATTTCGACTAAGCAGTTTTGTCTATCATCTCTCCTTCGCTTTTAGCCATGAATAATGGGCCTTAGCTTTATCTCGAAAACACCAAAGTGCGGAGACAAAACAGCGGAAGCGCCACTGATTTCCTGAATTATGACGTAAATCTAGGAGCGAGTTAATGAGTACGGCGCCAAGACACTTGCAGAAGATCATTTCTAAAGCAAGCAATAAGAATAGTGGCATCTCCACCTTTCCTACGGCAGAGGCTCTAAATTAAGCACTACTTAAATACAAACGGCGTCGAGGGATTTAGCAACCATTGCCAGGGTAATTACACACCCCGATAAAATAGCGATGGTGAAATTCTATTTAACATAATACAGGTTAAGTTTGAAAAAGGTGTTCTCTTCATATGATTTCGGATCCATCATCCAAATCCAAAAATAACAAGGAATGATGGTACATATAATCATTTTCTTAAAATCAATTCTCCAGTTTAAGGAATTCTTATAAATGACGATACCTAATAAGTCAGGTACTGTAGAGACTTGTGTCTGCTTTTGGTTATATTGTGCATTTGTTATAGCGCACCCTCAGCTAGTGACGTGATTGGGAGATTGAGTGCGTTATCAATGCCCTAAGGCAACTGCACTTAAAGACACGTGCCTTACATATACCCCCTCTTCTTCTCCTGACCACTGTCCAGTGTGGATGTGTGTTAATCAATTTATATTTTTTTAGAAAACCAACGAAGCAATGTTGCAAATTTCATTTTTCACTCTAAGGTCATATTCATAGCAAAATGACGATACAATGGTTACGAAATGGTTACAAAATTTACAATATAAAGTTAAATTCTTGAAAATCATGAAGTGTTTGAGAATCCAACGTTGGTACGAAATCTACGTTTCAAACGTACAGTATTTTAAACCATATTTGTTTCATAGCAACATATTTTTTCAGCACATCTGTAGAAATGAATTTCATGTCAAATTTATCAAATTTATCAACGAAATTTAGATCAATTTATTTTACAAATTTCTTTTTAATTAAATATGGGAAGCACAGGCAGCATTAAACTACACTATTAAACAAATTAAATTTGTGCTGCAAGTGTTGAGAGTTAAAATTCTAATCATACTTGTGGTATTATTCACATGAGAAAAAACAAATTAGTTGAGAAATAAATTATTAAGTTTTTTTTTCTCATATTTAAATTTATCACTTTAAATCACTTAGCATATTTAAAATACTATACATTAACCACAAAAATGAAGTATGCTTATACAACATACAACAATTTTACGGCAACATTTCCCGTAGATAGTTTACATCTTACAAGGTAAGTTTCCGATAAGTGAACAACTCTTCTACAGGGAAACTTCCTTCCGAGTTCAAATTACCATCACCTTGCTAAGCCCATTCCATATCCGGAGTCCATACATCTTAGACATTAATTTCATCAAGCTAAATTCTTGTTAGGAAAAAAGTCTGAAATAAGGCGACGTGTTCGCATGGAAGAATTACACACTTTGTGCATCGATCTGAAGATTCGCGATAATTAGATCTCTGAAGTAAAACAAAACGTCTCCCTGATGAATCCCTCAAATTTAATTATAAATGCGATCTTTTATGCGCTCCGACGTTTTAAGTGATATTCGCAGTTTACGTACTGCTTCAAGCTGAGATACCCTTCCTAGTCCATGTACATATCTCGCCAGAAAACAAAACTTCGTTAGAAATCGAAAGATTGTGCAAAAAAATGTGATCGTTATAATTATCTCGTTACAAACATGCGTAAAGCGTGAACGTGAAATGTTGATGGGAAAAGGAGAACAGCTTTTATAATAATCACCAACGTTTAATTGACAATGAGTGATCTGATTATATAACGTGAGCAGTTATAATACTTTCATTTTTTAAACCAATTTTACAAGTCAAACACATGATGGAGCCCCATTTACAATATTAACCAACGATTTGAGACAAGATATTTCCTGAAATAATCATGGCAATGAAGGTATACTTAATAATGCAACGTTGAAAATCTAACAATAAACCAACAAACCAACTTCCAAAATCGAAAATATGGCACTTGACAGAGGTAAAAATATGATTGGCTGTTGCCAATTTTACACAGAGAAAAACTCGTTTGGCAAATATTCCTACTAACGCATTATTTATAATTTTATAGTCAACTGCCTTGAATTTTTCAGCCAAAATTTTACTGATTTTTCTTTCAATTGGAGCCTTTCAGGAAAAACGAGTACACAGCATTGTTTGGCCCCTTTGGTTAAACGTATTCTTATCAAAAATGCAAAAAAAATACAACCTTTAAAGAATAATAATCCACCCCACAGTTAAGTGATGCTGTAACTGCTGCAAAGTAATTTTGTCAAAATTGTGATATTTCTCTAAGAGCTGAAAAAACAGACGAAATGTAGGCGAAATGTGTTTATTAATAATTTTGGCATAAAATCTCCAACCGAGATTACTACAATTACTACTTAATTAATACGGCCATCTGAGCATTTGACCTGTATCGCAATTATGTTTAATAGAAATTCAGAAAACACAATGTGAAATATTTTTTAAAAACACAGTTTTGTGTTATAATTTTATAACAACATTACCAACAGTAATTTGAGTTACTATTGTCATAAAATTATAAAATATATATTTTTTGTATGCCGATTATGTAATATGACTTTCCAAAATATAGTTTGTGCAGGTTATTTTATATTTTCTGTAAACGTGTTCACAAATGTAACTGTCAATGTGATGAAACCTGTGACATTTCAGAATAATTAAAAGGGTATTCCATCAGTGGTCCATTTTTGGTGTTATCATTCATTCTTTTACATGTGTACAAGCAAAAAATATGTAGCAAAAGTTTGTACTCAGCTGTATAATCATAACATTCACTGGAAAGTAATACATTTCAAATATCTGGCTGTTAAAGTACAAATGTGAATAATAAAAGCCAACAATTGTAAACTGATTGCTTTGTGTTCACGCCAAAATACTGAGCAGTGATAACAAAAACAGATATCTGGCACGAAACTTCTCCCCATTTCAAATCCAACAGAATTGCTGGCAAAGTGCATGCAATTCCCTATTGCTTCGGAGTCCTCGGTGTACCGTATTTTAGTAAATTGGTCGTTTTTTTGAAACGGACATCGTTTGTCTAGTCGGTAGAAAAAAAATCACAATGCTTGCTCGAGAGAGAAAAAATAGTAATTTGATGAAGATTGAAAACTTATCTGATTTGCCAACATTGCTTCCTGTTTTGAAAACAAAACAAAAAAAGTAAAACACATAAATAATAAGAGTGCTTGACAAACATCATGAAGAACAGAAAAACTGACAGTCAGTAGAATCTTAGGATGGCATATTACTTTTAAAAAACGCACTAAGACAAAAGTTGCCTCAAATAGAAATCTATCCATCCAAGAAATAACCGTTTGTTATTTGTTTTACTTTAAAAAAAATAAAGCCATTGTATGAGCGCTGACATTACTTTAGGGATTCTCTAAATCTCGATAAATCACAAGACAATTTACTTACATAGATATCAGCGTTCTATAGCTATTAAAATACACAAAATAAAACTATTATTAAAAAAATAAATAAAACAAAGCAAAAATTGCATACACTAAGTAATTTTCACATTCGCATATTTAGACATACATTTAATGTATGCTTTAATTTAACTGAATAAGTAAAAAACTGGTATGAGAAAAAATTATATCAAAAACAATAAATGTTCATAAAATATTTTAAACAACTGTAAGTCTATTATGGACAATTATTTTTCTAATAAAATGCCGAATGTATTTTAATTTTACCAAGCAAAATTTGATGTTTTATTTAGCAGCAATTTTTACATGAGTATACTTCACAATCCATTGATTATTCTGTTATTTATACACAAAAACGTTGAATGGTATTGCTATAAATTAATATTTTGGCAACATTGTAAATTTGTTTTCTACAATATACATTTTACTCAATAACATTAAACATTTCAGTATCTAACTTTGTTTTACAATTAACTTTCTTAAAAACAGACTGTCACTTAACTAAGAGAACACTAAGAACTATTAAGTAGTGTAATCTCTGAAGTATCAGTATGTCAGAAAAAATAGTGGATTTCGTTTTTAGCTTATACGAAATCTTACAAGTTAATTTAAAACAAAACCCTTTCTACGCCCATTAATTAGATTCACTACTGTTGGTACAGAGTTAATCGTCTTAAGCAATTATTTAGGATTTAACTGGGGAAACTCGTGATAAAATAGCGAAGCAATATACCTATAAGCAGTCTTAATCAGGTACCGAATGAGTAACAAAAAAAAAAACATTCCTTAAAGAGAAGAGAAGGCGCTGACATAAGATTTTTCTAAACCTTCACAAAAAAGAGTTATGACAATGATAAAATATGTTCCCATTTTTGTAAATATACTCTATCTGTCCAGCGTCACGAAAATTTGCGTGAGAAGAAGTGAAATTGAATAAATAATTAAGTCTATTTATTTGCAGCTGTCGAGATAAGTCCTTCATTCTTTTGCTAAAAATGGGATCCCATGGAAAATTGATGGTGTTTCTAACAAGAACATCTCGTGAGAATCAATAAGGATTTAGTGGAATTGGGATAGAAAAAAAGTCGTAGAAAATTGCACGGTGTTTTGAGGAAAAACTGTACGCTTAGAGGCTGAAGTAAAAAATTTTCCGTGTCAACGGTTCAGATTTCAGCTGATAAACTAAAACTATAGTTTCCTTGCTTCCAGACACCCTATCAAAAGCAACAATTGCAAAACTATAAGATGAATTTATGGCATTACGCAACAATCAGTTAAAGCGATATCTTTTTTTCCCATCAATATATCCTTAAAAACAAAGACCTCACATGTTTACATAACAATTCTATCTATAGAGTAGTCTCCAACATTTGAAAAATTCCTCAAATTTTCCCAAGTTTTGAATAACAATCGAATTAAATTTATACGTGGTCGAATAATATAAAAATGATTTGATTATTTAATTCATATAAATGCATTATAATGGAGAATTTTCCACAGCACTTTAAAGATAAAATTTTATATTTAATATTACGAGCATATAATTGTATCTCCCGGTGTTGTAAATTATACTATTATAAACACCTTATCTTGACAAGTTCAATTTAAGCAATCCCAATGAACATATACGAAGAATATAACAAAGAAAAGTTTTCTATCTACCATAGTAGACATTCATACCATAGTTTCGCGAAATACTAATCAAAACTCGCAATTTCATGCAAGCGTATATCACGAATGATTCGCTTAAAAATAATGCATGTACAGAAAGGCGAAATTTGTGCATATATGCAATCAACGTTTCGTATCTGCAAGGGCATGATTGTAAGCGCATTAATTAATGATTCCACTGAGTTATGAAAATCAAAAGCTGTTTGTACAAGCGTACCACAGAAAGTAATTACATTCTGTTATTTAAATAAATCTAGTCATTTGCAAGTCACTGCTTTTCCTGTTCGGAAATAGGTCTATAAGTACCAAAGCAAATAAAGTTTAACCAACTGACACCGGTTTATTTTACGTTAATTTTACTCTGAATTTGCTGAGGACAAACAAACCCTGACAAATATTTCACCAACAAATAATGCATGATGGGGCATGAACAATGAATGCACCAAGGCTAGCACAGGATTTCTCAATCGGAATACTAACAATTAATCACACCAAGAACATACATATATGACATGCTTAACATATCGTGTTTCTGATTAGAGAGTTTGAGCCAGCCAACGTTAACGAAACGATAACGATAACGATAACAAGAAACAGCGCTGGCGGCCTAGAGTCTCAAGGACTACCCTACGCGAAGCATGACATTCCAATGCCATTCCGGGCCGCCTGCGCTATTTCTCGTTATCGTTTCGTTAACGCTGGCTGGCTCAAACTCTCTATTACTGCATGCAACTTCAACTTAAAACATCTGACAAAAATATATAGTTAGAGGGATACAACATTAAATACAATGTGTCATGTTATTAGTGGTCATGAACAAAACATGTAACTGCACTATGATGTTTTTAGTTCAAAATACGTATAATAGAGAGTTTTAGCCAGCCAACGTTAACGAAACGATAACGATAACGAGAAACAGCACTGGAAGCCCGGAATAGCATTGGAATACCTTGCTTCGCATAGGATAGTCCTTGACATTCCGGGCCGCCAGCGCTGTTTCTCGTTATCGTTATCGTTTCGTTAACGTTGGCTGGCTCAAACTATCTATTGACATGTATGCAGAACAAAGATTTATTGTAATTCATAGCCTCGCAAATGTTTTCACAAACACAGTTTAGGAAAAGCACTGCCAACACCTGCTTACTATTTTCGTTAAATTGCAGGTTGAAGTCAAATTACAAAAATTAATTAGTTCCTAAATGTAATACTTGGAAAACAACTAGATGTATCCATTACATTGAATAAATGTATACATTAAACAAGACAGATCGCTGACGTTGGTAGGTTTTCACCAGCAATTTGGCTGCTTAATTAACCCGTAATTAATAAATTACAGCTGGAGGACCCAAAGCACTTAGAACAAATTGAATTTAATGACCGCCAGGACTCGAATCTATAACCACACACATGATGTGCCTCACCGCAAAGACAGCCAACAAAACTAGATTTTACCGACAAGAGATGGAAATAGATTAGTATACGGTCACGTTTCAGTCTATATAAATGTACCACATATCCCTGGAAGCCTATCTAAAAATACGTATGTCATAGAGCAAATGCAACCCATACTGATGTAGAATGAATAATAAATAAACACCAGTGGACCAAACAAACAAATTTCGATTAATCTTCTTTTTCTCTGGTTTCAGACATTCACAATCTTTTGGATGCAACATCCAAAAAATGTTTTTGTTTGCAGCATCTGTTCTGTTCCCATCTATCGTTAACAAGATCTGGAAGGCATACTCTTCAAAGTTGCTTTTTTCATGAATTATGTGAGATTTACCACCAACAATACTATATTTTTCAATTCTCTCATTGCGATAATTACTTTGTGAGCAAAAATTAAACATAATCATCAAGGCGGCAGAACTTGTCATTCAAACCCCTTGAATCTTCCTACATGTGAATGAGGTACATACATGTTTATATGCTTTTAAAGGATATGGCCTGATCGAAGTCATTAGAAATTCAATTTAGCGGTGAGATGGGGGCTCAATTTGACAGCAGTAAACCCTAAATTAAATTTAATGTTTATGAGTTTTAATATACCTGATATAGAAATCATACATGTACGCCTACAGTAGGGTAGTGAGTTTGATTGAAGCTGCTTTTTATTTTTCACAGAAGCTTTTCATATCATAATAGAATTATGTTGACAACTAACTTATTCTTTAAGAAGTTCATATTTAAATAAGCTTATTTTTCTGCTTATTAGTTAAACATCATTTAGGCAAGTTAGTGAAGTGGTCATTGAACTTTATACTGAAAAATACTGAACACACATTAGAGTTATAAAAGGGCCATTTCAAAAATTATCGACCAAAATAGATAATGGTAATCTATTCACCAGTATTATTCAAATATATAGAGCCTATCTTAACCGGCTCTCCGGCTTAACCGGCGGTTTCAGAAGGGTAAAAATGAAATGGCCTCTGAACTTTACCGATAGCAAAATCTAAATACACCTATACATACACACACAAAAAAATAATCGGAGACGATATTGGATACATATTTCAGAAATTATTTTAAAAAATAAGTGTTAATTGTATAATTTAATATTCAATTAGTATTCAATAGTATAATAAATTAAATATGTTGCAAGTGAACTGTACTAATAAACAGTTTGTGCCAGTCAACGCCTTTATACATACTTTAAGTTTAATGGCGGGAAGGGAAGAACCACACATGCGCACTCATGATGTCTAGTTAGTTCATTCAGTAGTTCAAGGCGTGAATCCTCCTTTCTCGCCATTAAACTTAAGGTATGTATAAAGGCGTTGGCTGGCACAAACTTTCTAATATCTCTCACCCTTAAATGTACCTAGATACAAGTGGGGTTCTACTGTATTCAGATTTCGAATTTGTAATAGATAATTGAAGTATAGGAATGAATCTCAATAAGTTTTAGTTTAAATTACACAAAAAAACACTTTTGCGGATTAATTTCACATAACAACAAAAACAACATTCCCGAGTTAATGCAGATCCAGTTTGGCAATAATCCGCCAAGTCGAGAATAACCCAAATGTGTAATCCAGCCACGGGCATTTTTACCCACCTATATTATAGCGCATATTTATGCTGACTTATATAGAATATTAAATTTAAATAAAATTTTAGAAAACTAGAAAATGTCCCCAGCTCCCATTTTCTAAAAAGTGTTTTGTACATATGCTTGCTGTTTACGTCTTATACCCAAGAGTATATACGTTAACTTTTTATTTTTGTGTTCTTATATTGCTGAGTTATTCAAAATAGAAGATAAAATCTATGCAATAGTTTGAATACAGTATGTTGCTTGTTTTTCAAATCTCTCAATTTATTTTTCATATTGGAATACCTCTGGTAAATGACCCCAAAATGTTCTTGCTATGGGCAAGATCGATGTACAAGCACTTGCATCTTTCCAACGACTTCATAGAGTGAATATTTGTGTTGAGCTTGCAAAGTACAAAAATACTCGTGAAATGTGGATGAAAAGGTGCAGGGCATCTTGTAACATACATACATATGATATTCCGTAAGCATATTACATGGTATCCGGAATGTCTGCAAGTCTTAAGAGCATAATATCTTCAGTATGCACCAAGATCCTCGAGGCAAAGTGCACAAAGAGTAAATACACCGAGATAATATGATTGTCAGTGACGTCAATAAGAGCTCACCAACTTGACTTTTACGATAGGTTTTCAGTGTTGAAAGGCATTGTGCTTTAAGCTACAATGAGCGTTATGTTATACAGGTGTCTAAGAGAGTTCTCCATTGCGTAATTTAAGGTGATATGGAATGAATGATATCTAGTGTCCAAATGAAAGGCTTACGTGATAAGTGTATGCCTGGAAGCATTAACTTTAAACCAATTGCTGAACCCTTTGTACTGAAGCAGTAATCACCTTTTGCTTTTTTTGGGGACATTGACAGCAGCTAGATGTAGGAAGAGGATGTAAACAAGAAACAGGATAATGTTCGCATCAATGGCTACAAAACTTGATTTTCCGTGGTATGGCAGTGTCAAAGATAGGCTTTTGTATACAGGTCAGAAAATAGATTGTACTACACGTGGACACAAATGTGCTAAACCGATAATCAATAGGGAGCATCTCCATAAAGGAATTTCCGCAACGACACGCAAACAATGGGTGCCCTGCTGATAAACACTTGCAACAACAAGTTCGCGACAATATGAGGCAAGATGATACATGTATCAATATCGAAATAATCCACAGGTTCTCTGGCAAGGCAAAGAGTGGAGCATGATAAAAGTCGATAGTGAATGTAGTGTCTGAGAGCAGAAGTAGTCAGATGGAGTTTCAAACAAAAATTATTGAACTTTTTTTAGTACTTGGTGGTGATTGATCCAAAAAAGTTTAAAGAAGCTATTTACCGCATATACTCGACTTTTTATCATTGATATGACGAAGACAGTGTTTTCAACTGTACATTATACAAAACACAATCACACATTTTATTACATTGTGTGATGTGTTTATTAAATTTGAGATAAACATAACTTAAAATTTATCAAACTCAACAATACAGTATATCGCGTTGTTTCGCACATGCGCTCTCGCACCCGGCATCTATTTTTCATAAATGCTGTAAAAAATAAATATATAAAGCATATAGACTTTCGAAAAGTACTTTGGTTAATAAAATATTTAGAAAGCATGCCTACAGGCGGCACCAAAAATTGCTTGCATACAAATTGAAATATGTTCTACAAAACCACGAGCCCATGGGCTCGTAAAATAGAAAAAGAATCTATCAGAAGGATTAGTCGTAAATAAGAAAAAAAAAACCATGGAAGTTAGTTTTCAAACGTATTTTAAAATAATGACCTTCGCCTCGAAACCAAACACATGTTTCACGTGCTTAAAAATCACCATAACAACAAAATCCGTTGCTAGTCAGCCACCCAAAGAGGAAAAACATTTTGGAACAGAATGATCGATTGAATTAGAGAATTTTGTTCCTGTTAAGTAATCCCGTGCGAAATGAATCACTAACATTGTATTTCCAACAAGGTTATACGCTATTTTACTCTAAAAGAAGTATGTAACGATCTGCATCTGGTGTGTGTTTTTAGTGTGCGGTTTAAAATTAACTTATTTAGATTAAAAAACAGAGACATGCTGGGGAACTTAAATTATTCTAACGTCTAATAGATGATATTTAACCACATCAATACTAAATAGTCAACTTCTTATGTCTTTAGTTGTGTCGTCGAGTTTTATATAAAACTGTTTGTTATCAAGAAATGCAGTTCATAATTATTTAATATAACGTTCTACATGATTTTTCAAATCATTTCATTGATTTACAAGGAACATTAATTCGGGATTATCTTATGATATTGTGGGGTTAGTTGTGTGTGCAATTGTATGCAAATTCGTTTTTCGGCTGGATTATGTTATACCCTTATGTTGAGTTTAATATATTTATACATTTTGTTTACTCGTTAATGTATGCTTTCGAAAATATCTAAAAAGTTAGCTTAAATAATGCTATAAAGTAAACACATTTATGAGGGAAAAAAACATGCACAATGTTTAGTTTTTGAAAGTTGCGCATTGTTTTGTAAGCTATTTTGTAGCAATGTAAACATTTACTAGTCAGGAGTGTTTTCCAAATTTTGATATATGGTATGCATAATACCATTTACAAAATATTTTAAAAGCTTTTAAATATTTTAAAGCATGTATCACCACCGGTTTGCAGAAATTGTTTTTTATATAAAAATAGTTAAATGAATCCCCAGTTCATCAAAGCGTAAAAAACAAACCTAATAATCAGATATACCGCAAATAGTAAACCAACATTTTAGATACGGTTATACTAATATTTTTCTTTAAAGTGGCACCTTATATATAGTCTATAAAATGGCAAAATGTTATCTGTAAGACCACTATAAAAGTTGAATTTGACAATGTTAGCCATTTCGCGACAAATTATCATCATCCTTGCGGATGATTGAAGTTGTTAGTATAGTTCAAATGTCATGTAGCCGTTGAATTAATATTATTATTCAGATTAATCCATGCGAATGATTTGACTAACACATTAATTATTGCAATATAATTCTAGATTGTGATTTGCATTGGAGCAATCGAGCCGTAAATCTCATTTACTTGTTGTTGCTAAATTCGTAAACAGTATACGTTTCACAGCCATGCAAAATGCTGAAAATTTCACCATATCATGATTATGGAAATATAATTTACACATCATTATTTTATTTTAATGACGAAACCAAAGTTATGTTTCATCGAAAACTTCATTTTGGAATACTGCATGCGACCATTTGCAAAGTCCTTTTTTTAATTTATAGAATTAATCAAATTTGAATATTTATAGTATACAAATTAAATTTTCCAGAAAATGAGCACGAATCCTTTACCATATATACATAGAATATGTCTGCTGACTGTCGAATATTGTGTTGAATTGAATTGCTTTAGCAAAAGGGAGAAATTTTTTAATTTTATAAAAATGTTCCTCTTGAGGGAGCTTCAACTTATCAGTTGTTACATTTCTCAGTTGCAACAACTTCAGTTGTTGCATACATTTCTTAAATATGTAATAGTTAAATGATATTTTTTGATATCTTTTGTCAAGAGATAGGTTTTTTTTCACTGCTCTAAAAAGTAATATATAGACCGTGTATATATCTTGAAGCTCTGTCAAGAAAAATTGGGGGGTCCAAACCCCCGCCGGTATTCGGTCTTATCATTTATTAAGAAGAACTACAGTATATACATGGCAACGTATTTTCTTGATTTTCTTGTAAAATGAGCTTACTGTCGTCCTTCGTAAAAAAAAAACAATTTTTGAATTATTATTCTGCTTTGGAATTGAAAGACATTTTTTCAGATTTTTTGGACAAAATAATGGATAAGCCTAATAACTTGACGTTACCGGTGCATTCAACTACAGATTTTGTTTACATCCTTATAAAAATGTACACATCACGCAAATGTAGCAACCAAAAAAGTAAAGTAACAATAAAGCCTGATGAAAAGGGGAATGAGCCATCGGGACTCTGGAATTTTTGGGTCTTTCAATTTTTCTATTCTTAAATACTCGTATAAAAGCTTTATTCACGAAAGCTATAAAAATCATTACAAATACAGCAGGAGTTCATCTTCCATTTTCAGAAAAGCTTCATCCCCAGCAGGCAAGTCTCCCGCACGTTTTGTATACAAGCAAGAAGAAACCGTATACCGAATACATAAACATGTTTTCAATAATGCAAAAGTCATTACTCGACTTTCCTTGGCAAAACATGCGAAACAAGGGAGCGTTGAGAAGTCAAATTTTATGCTTTGTGCTTTGCCGAATTCCAATGAGAAACGCTCTATACAGAAGTATGGAATTACAAAGAGGTACACGGCAAAAAGAGAGCAACATCAAACTACGAAATGTGCAAGTCAATTTTACAAAACTAGTGAGTTATGAAAATGTATGCATATATAAGTGAATACAGTACTGAGTGAATATATGAATGGTTAAACTGAATGTATGTTCTTTTGAAAAAATGCAGCTTAATAGAAATAATAATCCCAAGATTTTTATGTTAATCCATGATTTCTTCGATATATTTATACATTACATTATTAATGTAATGCGATTATTCAGTTCCTTAGATTAATTCAGCGCATATTTCGAGAATGTGTAGAAAATGTAAATGAAACTAGCTTTGCAACTCTGGTTCGTCCTATGTTGGAATATTGTGCACCTGTATGGAACCCTCACAGGATGGTTCATATTCAGGATATAGAGATGGTCCAGCGTACGGCAGCCAGATTTGTTAAGGGCAGTTATGAACATTCTGAGAGTGTGACAGAAATGCTCCACTCTCTAAATTGGGACACGTTGAGGTCCAGACGCGAAAAATTATCTATGGGATTAT
>JAUJYV010000558.1:0-36448 GCA_033995625.1 Ophyiulus pilosus | reverse complement strand
ACCCCCGTGTTGTTTGTGGTAAATCTAGGTTGAGTTTGTGAAACATCAAAAATCGCAGCTTCAGCTAAACTATGTATTCTAACCTTTCAAAATTACATCAACGAGACACGCGTTTGAAAGTGTTGCAAAACATGACGAGATTCAACCAGTCCCAAGAAAATGACGTCACTAACGGTCCATAAGGGGATTGCCATGACATCCAATTTGATCCAGTAAGGGGCCATTCAAAAAGGAAGTCATCAAGAGAGGGGTGGGGGATAGTGTCTGCTGACATGTGGACACCATGTGATGAACAGGGAGAAAGCCATTATGGACGTCCACTAATGATGGTATTTATCAGTTTTTGGATTTTCTGTTTAATTGAGTTTTAAAGATCGGTGAAAGGGGAAATGGACACCAGAGGAAATGTGTCCCCAATCCAAAATGTACTTGAATTTTTAAAACGCCGGGAATTATGCCTAACTTTGTGGAAAACACCAATTTTATGCTGGAGTTACCCATCGAGGTCAGGAAATTTCCGTTAATCAGAAAAATCTGAAACAGACTATCTAAAATGCCACGACCATTACAGTATAACATACTTCTCGGTTGGTGTCAGACAACGAACTTTTCGCAAATTACCCTAAACTTGAGTTGTTTTTTATTTTAAATAATCATACATAACAGCCGTTGTAAAGCACCAAAGCGTGATAATGTGTTAAAATTGCAGATTATTCTATATACTTTGGCGGGGTTACATCAAACAAGACTGATATTTATGACGATGGTAAATTTCACAATTGTTCTTTTCTATTATCTTTCAGGAATTTAACGTGCTAACAGTTATAGGAATATTTTTCATCCACCCTTTTATTAGAAACTGTTAATCAATGCTAATGGAGTTTCGTTTTGTAGAATGTCCTAAAAGCCTTTGCGAAAACTACTGTTGGCGTCTTCGAGCCCCCCAAAAAAAACAAGTTATTCAGGAAACATTTTGATAAGACTTAATCTGTATTTTCATAGAAGAATGACAACTCAAACTTATCTAAGTTAACCTGAAATGTTAACACGTTTATAACCTTCTGTGTTTTTAATCAACTCGGGTATCTGTGAAACTTGACAACACCTGGCTTAAGTGCATCAGAAAATGCACAGACCACGAGTTTAAAAAATAAAGCAAATATTTCCTATTTTTATCAAGTCAGGGACAACACACTAAACTGACAGTGTAGGTGGAGTTGTTTTTTTTAAACACGGGGTTTTAACCCTTTCAAGATCCTTTGCTTTCTGCTTATAGACATGACGTCACCTGTGTATGGATTTAGATGTCAAGGATAACAAACATATTGTCCATCATAAAAAATTAATCACACTAGAATTACGTACCGTGTACCGGGAAAATGTATCGAAAACAACTTAATCAAAACAAGGTTACAACCGATGAAGTAATTCACAACTATTTTTTTATAAAGAAATACTAATTAAAGTTATAAAGATCGAGAGGGTTCGAAAACACCACTTAGACAATTGATAACGATTAATGATTACAACTGATACATCGCAATATTTCAAAGAATCCTTTAAGTGGGTGACACTGATAAACTTTGATAAGTAAATACCATCTCTGTATATTGCCTCGTGTTTAGTAAACAGAACAAGCACATCACCAATGGGCACTTGTGCTCAGTGTGTTATGAGGCTAAAACCTTGTCAGATAATTATCTAACCCCTGAAAGCCTAGAAATTCAGTTACCCAAATAGCACCAGAGAAACCAAGGTCTAGTCTTCAACTTTAAATAGATCATTTTTTTGTTGTTTCAAATGTCGCATTATTTTAGCTTCAAAATTATAAAATACCTAATGTGCGTACAGACAAGGCTTTCATTGTTATATGATCGATTGACAATATGCATGTGCGCATGGCTTTTTTTTACTACAATCAATTCAATCAGGGTACAAATAGTTGACGTACCTAACAAATTAGAGAGATTGAGCCAGCCTACGCCTTAACGTTAACGTTAGAGGCGGGAATGGGAAGAACCACTCATGAGCTGGCTCAATCTCTCTATTAATAATTCATCGATCCGATAAATAAAATCGAATTTTAAGTAAGATCAGACCATCTTAGCAGACAATAATGGCATGTCGATGAATTTATTGTCATTCCCATTAAAATTAATGGACTTTTTGTGTCGCAGCAGTACATTTGCAATACATTTAGCAGAGACATGAACGCTGTTCGAAAAATAATTAAAAATATTTCATTGCCAAAATTAATACCTTGGCCAGGGTCAGACAGTAAGATCATCAGGCGGCGACTAAGTGATAAATCCCTACACATCAGACAAAACTGTCCTATAAATAACCTGAATTATTGTGAGAAGTGTCTGTAAATAAAATCCCAATATTTTAATGTCCAAGCAGTGTTCACGTGTTAGTTTGAGTGATCAGAGTACATTGTAATGTGCCTCTGTCCATGTGCAAGCCATTCATAGATACATGTAATGTACTATATAACCTTTGTTATTAAAAGAGAGAAAAAAACCAACTGCTGATCCGACATCACCATACTGAAGCGTGATCAGTTCATCCGGTGAAAGTTTAAATGAAATTTAAGACCACTATACAGTCTTTTGCCCACTTAGTCCAACTGATTTGGCTGAAATACAATAATCCCAGAATCGGCTTTAGTCTAAACTGCACAGCCGGGTCTAAAAGTAAAGTTGAAAATACCAGTTGAAATCCTATTTTTAGCCATTTGCAGGCCTAGAGTAATTGTAGAAGTTATCAGACCTTTGGAACTGCACCAAATAAAAGTTAAACCTAAATAATTAATTTTTTTTTCTTCCAAAAATAAAGGCTATATTTTCCATCAACACACCGACAACTGAAATCTACTGAAGCTCGCATAATTTACTCATCCAATCTGATCATGTAATATCTGGACTTGGCATAGGGAAGGCGATTTAAAATACCCTTCCAGAAACGATCTCAACTACAGGTATGAAACTTAAGTCAGATTATTTGATTTGAAATCCATATGCAAAATGCACCAATAACAGGTGGAAATTTACTTGAAAACACGTGATTAATTATGTTAAGAACGTTGCCAAAGATTTGTATTTTAAAGTCATAAAAACAAGACAGCACAAACCATTCAAATTGCTCGAGTCGAATTTTCAAAAATGTAATTGTGTTTTTCTTCAACTGTATCAAAATTACAGAAAATCTTTCATCCTCAACTAGTTTAGAACTTGAGATTTACATTTTATTTTTATCGGCCTGGAAACCTACAGATCCAAAGCTTCACTTTCATCTAACTGTATTTCGAGTTTAGTTTCATACTTTAAATGCTCAAACTTAAGCTAAGGCCCAAGGCCTCGATAAAAAGTAACATATACCGTACTCTTTTCGAAGCTATTAATAGGATATATTAGGGTTTTAAAGGCCTACAAACTAGGTCATAAGGATAGAATTTATCCCAATTCACGGTCAAAATAGCGGGTAATTTAATGTCATGCAGTATATATATATATATACCAACAAAGTGCATTGACAGTCTAGTGATAATCATTTCAAACTAATTTTTATCATTTATGGTCGAATTCGCTTATGAAAATGTATTAGTTAATTAACATATTTTAAAATAACTTTATAAAAGTTGCTGCTGCTGAATTAATCTGAAGACATGTATCACGTACACTAAGTATTGCCAAACTTTGTGGACATTTACAGATGGGATTGAAGACATGTTTGAGTTATCAAATATATTATAAATAGACAACTGTTTATTTCCTATTTAAAGTAAACAACCCACTAATAGAAAATTCTAAACCTGCTTTGAAATTAAATTCAGAAAGGAGGCGGCCTATGAAAACGTCATTCGAGCAGGTAAACACTTTTATTCAATCGTTTTATGCAGAATTTCTAAGGTTCTTGGTTGTTGTTGCAGCAACATCTCTCCCAGCCTCAGCTCTATACAGTAACTACCTTAAAAACGTCCATTTTTAGCCCATATTGGAAACCAATAGACTGACCTTAAGAAAACCTTGCAACAAATTTGGCAAAATGCTTTTTTGAAATTCTCATTGGTTGTCAACGCCTTTATTATAAAGTGACAAAAGAAAATCACAATGCAAAATGGGGTTTCGCAATGAAGAACTAAACTGCCACAGGTAGGGCGTATTTTTCTTACCCTTCTATTAGTACATATTATTGTTTTGGAGAAAAAAAAAATCCACCACATAGCGAGTCACGAGGTCTTGTTACCCAATGTCTCCTTTTGTATAATATTCAGTGGATAAAGCAAAACGATATTGTATTTAACCAATGGAGTTAGTGTTGCTAGTCAAGATCAATATCCACGACTACAGGAAATTTTAATTTCTCCATGCATTGACAAGTACAAGTCACAAAAATATTTGCAATAACGGCACCAGTGACACTGATAAGAAATGTGGAGCAGGACAACACCAGCATGTTCTTGAAGTTATCGCGCAGCAACTATCAAAACACTCAAAACTGTTTCAATTTAAATGTACTTAAACTAGCATTCCTGGGAAGAGCATACAGAAAATTAGTTCCCAAAAGGGTTATTTATTTATTTTTTAAATGGGGGGCGTAAACAGGTAAATGTTGCATCGACGATACTTGGCAGTTTGAGCATGATAACGTCTTTATACATACCTTAACTTTAATGGCGGGAAAGGAAGAGCCACACATTGAACTAACTGAAAGTAATGGGTGCGCATGCGTGGTTCTTCCCATTATCAAACTGTCAAATATACGCTTTATTGACGGAAATACGTCATTGACGCTTAACTTATGCATTCAAACGTCATTGCTAAAATAAAATTAAATTAGACTGCCGAGAATATGTCAGAGTAGGCTTACCGTGACAGATTGGTCATCTAGAGGAAACGGAGCTTCAAAGATACTCGGTCTTGTTGCAAAGTACATTGCAGACGCTGCAGCAACAGCTGTTATAGATACAGCACCGACGGTACCGCCAACATAACGCAAATAATCGTCCATAATGATACTGAAATAAAAAAATATGAAAAATTGGAATGATTTAACGATACTACAAAAAAATATACTCTAACATCTACAAAAATGACACACCAATTCAAGAGATATTTTCCAAAAAAGTAATATAAAAGCACATTCAGCTAATAGGCTATTCATCTCGTATGCATGAATTTGTTCTATATTAAAAAATTATTCAACTGAGCCATACGATTATGAAATTTAAGGGTTTATATATTCATTCCATTGCAAACTGTCAAATGCGTTGCCCGCCAATCATGCGTCGTCAAACTATATGGTACATGAGTCTGCAACGTGCTTCTTGAATGATTAAAGGTCCATTTATACTCATCCGTTAATTGTTCGTTCAGTACCAAAACTAATTTTTAAAAAACCGAACGGCAATATGCCAGACATGTGTGAATGCTTCAGCAGAATTCTATGAAACTACAATACTCTGGAGGAGGGAACGATATCTTTCTTCACTAACGTAACGATGAAGTAATTAACGTGTGTAAATGGACCTTAAAGGTTTTTCAGACTAGCTAATTCAAGTATCAAATCCTAAAGGTCATGGACATGTAATTACTATTAAGTGAATACCATTAAGTAAAATGATACTGGCTTACTGCACCATGCATGGGTTACTGAGACTTAAAATACTACCACGTTGACATATTGGGTAGATAAATATTACACAAATTTGTGCATTGGAAACACTACCACTCTTTAGCTACAATTTTGAACGTACAGTAAACACAAGCAGGTGAATAATCAACCAATACCATATTGGCATGGAGTGAAATGTGTATAGCAAACAATTGCGTATGAGGCACTGTCCTATCTATGTATATCTGAAAATATAACGCACGCATCTGCTGCATGAACACATGTTAAACCGAACCCAATAGCTTCAATAAAGAATAGAGTTTGCGCCAGCCAACGTTAACGAAAAAATAACGATAACGAGAAACTGCGCTGGCGGCCCGGAATGGCATTGGAATGCTATGCTTCGCATAGGTAGTCCTTGACATTTCAGACGCTAGTGCTGTTTCTCGTTATCGTTTCGTTAACGCTGGCTGGCTCAAACTCTCTAATAATCGAGGCAATATTACTTTATGTTTAACAGCATCGTTTTCCATATATTAATCGTTTCCTTTTTATCATTCGAGAGATTGAGCCAGCCAACACCTTAACGTTAGAGGCAGGAAGGGAAGAACCGCGCATGCGCACCCATAACGCTCAAATAGTTTATTGGGTAGTTCAGATCGATGCTCCTCCCTTCCCGCCTATAACGTTAAGGTTAACGTTAAGGCGTTGGCTGGCTCAATCTCTCTAATTACTATCTTAACCATGTCTTAATCCACGCCAAACGAGATTCACTAAATGTATGACAATCAAAGTTCCCATCTTAAAACATTGAGTACAACAAAATAAAGTAAAAACCACTATGGAAGTTTTAATAAAATGCATCTTGTATTTACGTATGTCGCTAGCTCGATTATATTACATTACATTCAAGTCGTCATCTTATTACTTTAAAAAACTTGATAAAGTTGTTTTTTCTAAAATTCGCTCAAATATTAAAAGTTCCTTTAAATTTAGTAATCATATTCCTAAAACTGTGACTCATTCAGCTTATCTGGTTAAATTTATCTCCGCTTAATTACAGTAGTCATAAAAGTATATTCTTATTAATCACAGTCGCGTGATAGTTGCAGTTACGTAGCTAAAATAAAATTGCCGCCCAAATATCGATCAATGACGTCATCAACTGCGAGCCAGGTGGCGCTGTTTGACCAACTGAAAAATGTAGCACAAATTGTGCCGGTAGTGAAACACGCGACTTTAACAAGTAGGCCTATCGATCAGCGGTTTTTTGCTAACAAATAAAATTGAATGTAGCCACAAATGATTCGATATAAAACACGAAACGTTTTGCCTAACCAGAAAATGTTACTCGCAGGGCAAAACGATCCAAAGCGGCCAAATATCCCAAACCCCATCTTTAATCAAACAAACAACAAAATTCCTCGCATGCAATATTGTTTAATATCGTCAGAAAAAAAATGTCAACCACCTTTAATTAAAACATGCCATTTCAATATTTCGTGTGCAGCCAACACGCAAATCCTGGCAATCGGCCACGTCCATATGCAGCAGAATCAAAACCAAAATACAACGCTTATCTTTTGTGTTTACGAAATGAAACAAAGCAATACCGGATAAGAAATGTAAATACAGAAAAAAAATAAAGAGGGAGAAAACACCGATAAAACATCCATATAAAATATAAAGAAAAACCATGCTCAGAAAGCTATTAATTAAAGAGGGCAAATAGGAATATTGCGTAATCAGCCAAAAATGCAATACAAATTATTGAGAAAAATAAATAATAGTAACACCGGTACATTAATAATCCAATACCTGTATAATTTAGGGGAAATAACGTCTGCTATTTAAACAAAGTCCAGACGTCTCGTAAGGTCAAAATAGAGAAGAAACCGATGTTAAATTAAGCACAACAAATCTACGTCGTCAGCACAGTTTTCGCTATCGGTAAAGCCAGTATTTGGCGTTCTGTATGCATAGCCTCGCAAAAAGGGTTCCATGAGTGCTATAATTAGTGATCTCCCACCGCGCAATTGTTTATGTCCCCGATACAAATGCATGGAGGTACCTCTGTCGAGAGGCTATGCCGGCGTAACCTTAATAGCTGCAACGCCATTGGTCACACCCACATCGCCTGATTCTTTTCAGCCAATAGGAGGACGCCAGGCGAGCCAGGCCCAGAAAGACAGTGAACTTGCGGCATAGGGGGAGAAAGGGGGTCAGTCCTCTCCACTCACTGCGCATGACCGAATGACTATCCTATACTCTTGCACAAGAGGCGTCTGATGTCTATGTCTGCCAATCTCCTGACTAGTCAGGTGATGTCAATATTTTCAACTGCGTAGCTTTCAGCGGTTTTATAGATAAAAAGCAACAAACAAGGAAATTTACTGCAAGGTTGATAGGGAGGTTAGTCGACGGTTAAAAAACGTCGTCATAAAAATACAGACAGGTGTACCCACAAACTACAGTACCTGTCTCGAAGGGAAACAAAACTAGTTTTTCAAAACTTTAAATTGCTAGAGCTGTACAATGTAAACAAGCATTCGGTAGCAAATAAAATTGCAAAACTTAGCTAAATTCAATTTGTTGAATGTCAAATGCGAATTCTTCCCTGCAGAAAACTGTTCAGTTATCAAACATGGAAAGTTTCAGATGATTCCCCTTAGTTCCCTGAGGGAATGCTTAACCTTATACCAAACTAAGATCATGTTAATTTTTTTCGACATACTTTTGGCTGAAGTAATTAAAATGTGTACAAACTTAAGTGTCCCAAGATGTGCGACTTTCAACAAACCTCGTTTTTTTAATTGAGACTTTTAAAAAAAAAGTTTATCCTTGAAAGTATTCCTCGTGGGTAGGCAATGGAGTTTTAGCATGCTAACGTCTTTACCTTAACGACGGGAAAGAAAGAACCACGCATGCGCACCCAGTAAGTTCAGTCAATGCGTGGCTCCTCCCTTCCCGCCAATACAGTTAAGGTAGGCATAAAAACACTGGCATGCTGAAACTAATAAACTACATGTACACATACGTCCTTACTGAAAAATGATATGGGGCCCGCCTAGAACCGAGTAAAAGCATCTCATCATCTTCACGCAGATTGCACATTAGATCGCTCTAAAGCCCTTCGAAAGAAGTAACTTCAAATCTAATCAAACAAATAAATATATATAATACAGTTAAAACACCTATTAAACGGGGGCATGGTTTTCTCACTAAAAGCACCTTTATACTATCTACAGGTCCAAAACGCGAATCTGTAAAAAGTGGAGATAATAATATGTATGGCAACACCCTAGGAATTGCCCTTCTATTCTTAGCTTTCCTGAGATTATTGGAATGATCACAATCTAAAAATCATATGAACATCATTGCAGCAATTCAATACTAAACGCATATGCATTGTGGGATTCAGCTCACCTGGCAATTGGAATTATAGTTTTTGGGTTTGTTGGCATTTTTTGGTAATTTATTATAGAAGTGAAGAGAAGAAGAAGCGCGGTCGCGGTCGATTTTTAGAGGAACTATCATGGCATTTGCCTGGAAACAACCGTGAAAAACCGTAAAAACCAGTCATGATAAGCGACCCAGGTGTCCAGAACAAAAGGACGATCGCAGTACCACTACCCCACCTAGCTCGGTATCAGTCATGGTAACTATGCTTGGCCCCACTTCATGGCATTAACCATCTTAAATTTCCCCAAATTATGGCCCTAACCCACGTTCCAGTAAATATTAACCTTGGTTTCACTAGCGAAGGAGACACCAATACATATCTACTACCTTGATGCGAGGACCAGGTTAGTACCGTGGTCAAATGAACTACAAAAACAATACAACAAGTCATAACCTGGCCTGGAGGTGGACACAGTGGCGTGCATTGGTCAAATTTCGGCCCTCTGTAAGGTATATTGAACATTGAAACATTTTTAACTTGCATACGTTTTCAGAAACCTGACCAAAGCATATTAAAAAGAAACATGTTATGCAAATACAAATTTTGGTCAACGGTTTATTGTCCCCTTAAGCTGGTCATAAAGACTCGCATATGCTATTTATAACCGGAGTAAGGTTGGAATTTGTAACACTAATAGGCTTTATATGCAAGTCATAAAGACACCACTTTCACATCCTCCAAACGTACTACAAAAGGCATGTTTACAAACTTTATATTGACGCCCAAGAACAATACACTCGAGTGGATCGATATCTCAAACACTTTGAATGAAAGCCACAAATAAATAAGCAGGTAGCACACAAGAAAACCGCCATTAACGATCATGTGAATACCCTCATTGCAGAGATTTGCAGTATAGCTGTCTGCTACAATGAATTAATTAAAAACCTATACATGATTTACCTGAACCAAAGAGAAAATATGGTACAAGTGCATGTAGAAGATAATATAGAATGAAAAATGACTTGGCCAATTTTTAGAGGATCTATCCTGTCTCTTCGACCATTTAAAGAACAGATTGTAGAAACAAATCATAAATAGGTTGTCTGGTGTAGTTATCGGTTAAGGAGCTTTGGCGTCATAAATAAGATAAGATAACCGCTATCAAATTTAGCGCAATCGAGATGTAGTGCATCACCATTGAAAGGTATACCGATATTTATATTTCTGACAAATTCTACGAGTATACGGCATGGTCTTAGGTGTAAATAAACAGATCCCAAAGATAAAATCAAACAAATGGAAATACGCCTGTCTTCAACAGTCATTCCAACCAACGAACTTGCACAATCCAAGCAGGATTAGACGTTGACTTGCCAATGGTAATATCTAGGCCAAAACAATCATTTTGTCATGCAATTTCAGTTTATATTGTCGATATCAATTTTGCAATTTGTAAACACTATTGTACAAGTTAAGGGAATTATCAAGGATGCCGGATGTCAAACACCAACGACATGGATCAGTCCCTGAAGAAACTTTGTGAGATCCTAACATATTTGTGTATATATTCCAGAAACCATAGATTGGAGTAACTAATTAAGCATTCTCCAAAACTATTATGAATGAAAGTATTGTAAGAAAATTTCCTAAAATGTGGACATTATTTGAGGACAGCCTCTCAAAGCTAAAGCTAAAGCTCACTGGTCACACAAAATAGTACAACAACATCAAGATAAGCTTATCGATAGTCATATAAGCATGCCAGCAGTTCATTGGAATAAAATAACACCTAATGAAGATTATGTAGCGTATTTCAAGAAAAGATTTATCTCAATGTCTACATATCTGCATTAAGCTAGGAAAAAAAACTGCAGCAATTCATTGGTTGCACAACAACCAGTTTCGAAAGATTTGAATCCATCTATTGTTGCATTCATACAGTGCCTAGTAACTAGATTCACGGTATCATGTAGTAAATCATTCAGCAAAAGGTAATTGGTGATCCAAAATTGATAGCGCAATTGTAAAAGTGGTTAGTGTCACTCAGCTAATGTAAAAGTGATCTATTTTGGAGTTGCCACCATCACACACTGCAAAATGTACTATTCAGTTTCTGTAAGAATTTCTTCATTGAAGATTGAAAAATAGGGGAGCATACTTTATGTAATACCGTGTTTACACATGGTTGTTGTCCCTTAAAGAACATAGTCTCGACACTCCAAACAGCTGGACATTTTGCTCAAATCTTGATAACATTTTTAAAACTGATAAAACTGTGCGTAAGTTTTAAGAAATCAAATCATGAATGAACAAGGAAATAATTAAATGTTGAGGAAAAAACTGGCTATAATTATGCGTTTCAAAGGAAACGGACATAGGACATTATGTAATAAGGCGATCCATGTCACATCCTCTATTCTGAATAGAGGATGTGACATGGATCGCCTTATTACATGTTTGGAACTTAGACAGCAATTTGCATTTCGCGCCATTACAAGACAGGAAACACGTTGTCCATGGCACATTCCTGTTCCAAAATAACATTTACTTAAAATCTTCGTGGAAAGCGTGGCACTAAGCATGTGACGCACTGGCAACATACATTCACATGCTAAAACAAGCAAAACTTGCTGAGATGTTCAAAACTATGTTTGCGGAAGTGCAACTGGATGAAAGTCATTTTTTTCTTCTGCTAAATTACGGTTAAGTGTGCGCTTCCATCTAAATTTGGCTCTTACAAGTCAGCATGTTTGCCACCCTAATTTAAATTTACAACAACGTGAAACAAGCCAAAACAAATGTATAAAATCCACGCATATGGAAAACAGTCCGAAACATGTTCATGCAGCGCCTTCTAGTGACCCCATATTCAACCTTCCTTATCATCATATTAACACCTATGACAGGTGTAGTTGATTATTTCCTCAATAGAGAGCCATACTGGTATATGTCAGATACAGATAGCAGACAATTGCATACCAAACCTATGAGATTCATAATAGACTGAGCCAGCCAACACCTTAACGTTAACCCTAACGTTAGCCCTCTATCTCTTTATCGATTCAACAATTGTCACAGATAAATTAAAATGGATAATGTAATTATTTTCTTAAACTTTATTTACACATTCTTGCGTATTGTCCAATAATTTGAAGATGTGATTTCGCCATTAATAGATTTAGTTTTAACTGGTCATTAAGAAGCCAAAGTAGGTCAATGTGATAACGGAGCCTTTCACGTGATTACATCATGTAGACGGCCAGGCATTGACCATGTGATTGGGATTGCAGAATAAAAAAATAAAAAACGTATGACTTGGATATATTTATATCAAAGCGAAATCAATACGTTAACTATCTGGTTGCCCGCGTGTTCGGATGTACAGTCAGTCAGTTGACATTCACAGTCACCCCATCGCACATATGCATGGCGTGACAGGACGGATCAGGACATGGCAATTCTACTGCGCCGAATTTTGCCTACAATTAAAAGCGAATCAACAACAATTTCTGCCAATTTCTCTTGAGTTTCAACCACGCGTGTGAAGGTTGAAGCAATGAACGAAATAGGATGCGCATTTAAGGGAGAATAGACAGGAAAGCAAATGGAATTTAAAGACTTTGGAAGAGTGACATGCTTACAGCGACACCACACGGGTGTTAAATTGTTAATTGTAAATGTTTTCATATTATGAAAACGTCGTCTTCGCAATAAACACCATAAAATTTCGACAGAGCTAACATTTTAACAGCAATAAAGCACTTACACAAGCAATTTATTTAAAATATCAACACTTTAAGGGATTGCAGAATCTTTTTCCTTAAATGTTCCCATAGCCAATGGACACTCCTTAATAGATAACCCTGATAGTAAACAAAACTAAACCAAAAGTTACTCGTATTTACCCAAAACTAAGTACTAGTTTTTTTTCAGATTACGCTTCAAGGATGGGTCAACGAATTCAAAATTGTATGTTTTCTAACTATTGATGGCGGTTTTTTATCCTTGTACTTGGTATTTATATCATGTTTAGAGACTATTGCATTTGTCGTCCACAGACAAATGCCATGTTAAATTTAAGACAATGGCAAAATTACAGAATTCCCTGCTATGTCTACCACAGACTTGCATTCTGTGTCATAAATTCGACTCAACTGCCGAGTATAGAGATTCGTCTCCTCGAAAATCTGTGCTAAGGTGAAACGATTTAAATAGACTTCGGGTACACACATTTGCTAAACTGGTGGAATGCCTTTGGAACTGCACACAACATACCATTAGATGGCGCAACCAGCAACAAAAAAGACAAAAATAAGTGACAAGTTATTTCTGAAGCACTTTATGATTCAAGGCCAGTTTGAAGAGTCAAAATCTCGCAAAGAAAAATGTAATAACTATTTCGACTAGTGATTCATCTGAAATGATGTATAATGTTACCTTAGCAGTAAGTGCCATAGGATTAAATAACAACACTAATAACACACCTGACAAAATGTAAAGAGCCATCTAAAATTGGTCTCATGAAGGGCAAACCTACCAAACAATTAAAAAGCAGGATAAGCCACAAAGAACTTCTTCTTTTAAAATATCTGAACGCATGACCTGTGAGGCATAAGATTACCATCAGACATGACATCATGATTCCCCATTGTAGACCAGCTCTCATCTTGCTCTCAGATATGCAAATTTCTCCAACTGTTTTTTTAAAGTATTTTAATTGTGTTCCAAACTCGTAAATGTCAAATGTCTGCAATGACACATGGAGTCCAATACTTGTTATACAGTATATAGCAAGCTTAATGTATTTTCAGCATTCTACATATGTAATATACATGAAGCGTTCTTTTGTACCAGTGCAACAAATACAAATCATTGCCAATGTGCTGCAGGTGTATTTTAATTGTGTTCCAAACTCGTAAATGTCAAATGTCTGCAAAGATACATGCAGTCCAATACTTGCTATACAGTTTATAGCAACCATGCTGTACTTTCAGCATTCTATATAATACATGAATCGTTCTTTTGTACCAGTGCAACAAACACAAATCATTGCCAATGTGGTGTAGGTGTTTAACAATTGATTAATTTATCTTGCAGTGCTGTACCAGTTTAACGGTTGCGTGGTATTGCACTTCTGACAAAGGTGTAAAACCCACATCAGAAACTGCTGTTTGGCTCAGTGAGGCTTGTTGCATAATAAACTACAAAAGCACAAGGGTTTGCTATACATCACACATCAGTATTGATTTTCTGATAAAGCAAGCGTCTTGACTTTCTATTCCATCCTTTAATACCACTTAGCCAATTACAATACCAAATCGTGGACAGCCTCAGTTTAATATCACCCATCTATTAATAAATAAGAGCAAACGACTGCCAAGGTATTGAGTAATTTAAAAGTCAGGGTTAGAATAAAATGCACTGCTGTTAGATTTGTTAATGATGTTCGAATGTGATAATGGGAGAAAAGTTTTGAATACCGATATTTATGAATGTTCAAAACCGATTTAGATAAACATTAACATAATAGTTAACCACTGAGCATTTTTAACAATGCATGTACAGTATCTTTATTTGCAAAGCAGTTGTACAAATCAAGATTAATTATACTGTTGTAGACGTCAGTAAGCCCAGCCCGTATCCAACAAGTAACAGTTTCGGAAAGTAATTAACAATAATTGGCGAGTGAACGTAACTAATTGTCAGCATTTTGATCCGGTAAGCTTACATGTTTGGTGCGCGTCAGTTCTAACTGACAACATTCACCTTGAACGCCAATTTTACTGCTTCTTATTATTGTTTAACACAACCGCCGACTTGGCAGAAATTACTTGAATGCCGTAGTTCGAATATGGCTTAACGATAATCAATATAGCTACGCTAGTGCAACACAAGCATGTCGATGACGCCAATAAGAAATATTGCATAACGGCTGGTCAGCAATGAACTTTAACGTATGTAAAATCCTCACATGTGACATGAGACAGTAATAACTGAAAGCACCAGGGGTTAGTCAAGTACTTGTCTAAATGAAATGATCAGTCCCCACTATGCAGACATCAGAGTGTATTTTAATTACGACAAATTCATATGTTAACCCAACAAGGAGTAATGTTTGTGCAGATTTGACATTTCAGAATTTCATAAAGTGAAGATTGCCTCAAAAACATAGTTTTTGACTGGTTATCATTGATATTAAGATGAACAAGTCGGCTAAGTTGTTTTACTGTTCTTAGTTCCTTTTTTGATAACCATCGTGGCAATTTTGTAATTATGTACGTAATAAATTAACAATTTAGTGCATTTATTAAGAATATTCAAGCATAAGCATAATCACTAATAGCCCACATTAGGTCGTCTGTTGACAACCTAACATTCAGCAGATAATCATCTAGGCTAGCTTCAAATATCTACAATTTAGTTGTCCAGTTGCTACATATGACATGTACATCCTGAAATCTAAACCCTGTAATTTAGATAAATTTGAATTCTATCTCCACTCTCATTTAACATACAAATATAAAAATGGTATTGTTTAGAAAAAGAAATGAAATGCTGATCAAGGTACACTTTTTTCTGCAAATATATTACATGGAATGAAAAACAGTGCTGAATTACAAAACTTGATATATAGATGGACTTTTAACCTTAAGTTCAGTTTTTGTGAATGGTCGTGCTAAACTTTGTTACATCAACACTGCTCATGGTCCATTCGGGTTTTTTTTTTCTGAATAGTTTGTTTCTATATGAAATGAGCTGATCAGTTTCCAAGTTTGGACTGCCACTGATGTCGCTGCACACTGATGGAAGCCCACCAGCTGAGACAGTTATGGTTATATCCATAAGATAAACCAATGAGGGTTCGCAGTTATTTTTAGTAAGCTACATAGGCGCCAGTTTTTTAAAACCATAAAAAAGAACTTTGGATAAAAGACAGAATGTATTGAGTTTGTTGGCATTCAGAAAAGCAAACTTACGCCTAGCGAACTTTCAGAGGGAGCATGTAAGAAGAAAAGAAAAGGTAAGTTAAATTATTACCTTAAATTCTCAAACAAACACTATTTCCTTAACTTTTTAACTTGTTCCGTTATTTTACTATTTGGCTGAATATAGACTTGAGCAAATTACTAAACGTAATCAAAATATATTGATTAAGCATTTGTTAGTTATTAGTTTGAGCCTAACCAGAATTTGTGATTCATGAGCTGCTAAACAACTATCTCGGTTCTACTTAAGTTACTCTAAGGCATTTACAGCAAGTACGACTAATAAAACTACACGCTATACAATTATAGTGTAACTTACCAATTAGCTTGAATTAATAACCTGTGCAAAGTGCTGCTATTCACCTGTCCTCGTACTTATCAAGGCAACTAATGACCAAATTAATAACCAACATTACTTCTTATATGTACTATTTCTTTAGGATATCACACCACTATGTGACGTTCGTAGAGAAAGTTTAGATTATTAATTCTAGCCTACACCACATATGAATTATTGGTAACATCAGTTCCCATTAAGCGCAAATTTAAATGCAAAGTAGAAATCGTTAGCATCACTACATGAATTATAATTACCCGTTATTAATTAAAAAGACGTATTTTAAGCACGCAATTTCATGCACGTATACATTTGCACCAAACTTCCATAATGAAATAAATGGTGCTACCTGCACCATACTTGATATCTGAAATAAAACATATTTTATTTTACAGGAAAAGATGTGTAGTAACAAGTTGTGCTTGTTGGAATCTGTGGAGGGCTTTAATACAACATGTTACACGCCAACATTCTGCACATCAAGTTCAAGTCGGATCAACCCACACCATTGGACAAGTAAAATTAGTGACCTTGGCATGCTGGCATAATTTCGTATTCCACCCCACAGGCATTTGGGAAGCGCGCGATACACATTAACACTGTGTATGTAGGCCACGGTTAGAGCAAGGGTATGGTCATGTGATTATCAAAGTGAATTTTCTCACCTTAGCAAAACGAACAGATTTCATTTATGGATGCTACAAATTTCATATGGTTACGAAATATGAAACATTCATATTTCTGCCAATGCTGGGACCATACAAGTGTTTGGCGACCTTCAATTGCTGACAAGCAAAATCGACAAAGGAAAAATGGGTTTTGGGCAATAAATATCCCCAGATTAAATATTGGACTAGAACTTTCATACTACAAACTTGGGCTATGCACCTGTTGCTAAAGTATGTGGGACCATAAATACTATTAATACAACTGCAGATGCAGTTCTGTAACATGTTTTTTATTCATTCATTCATTCATTCGCTAATTTAATTTTATATGTTTGCCACAATATTTAGCGGTTTTTTTTCTTTAACAGTTATGTAAGTCCATCTGACGTGGTAACATTGAACTGGACTTTTGGAGCGTCAATTGATAGTTGTTGTTTCAGGGCAAAAGTCCAATAATTGTTTACCCTCATTAACTTTTACTACTACAGCACTATATGCCAAAGCACTCGATCATTCATCGTAATACTGATAGCCACGTGGGCTCGTCTGGTACTCGTAGACTTTTGGACTCGATTAGTGGAGGACTGGGATATATTGACGAACAGCTTGTGATAATTGTATTTACAGTACAACAGATCGTACGATCATTACGTTCATGCCAGTCTCATCCACTTTTAAAACTCGTTAAAATCGAAAAAGGGAAAGTGAAGTAATCTACCCACTCCTCATCATCCTCTGGCCTTGATTATCAATAACCAACAACGTGGATTCAGGCAGTATATCGTAAATCGATTATTACATACGCACCAAGAAAAATCCTGTGACTACGCAGTGTAGTTCTATAATTAGATAGCTAGGCCTCGTTTTTGTAAACATACTTATTTGACTAAAACGATGATTGCTAATTTAGACTATAATGTGACAAATGACTAGATAGCAATGGAACAAATACTTGAAAATAAATGACATGGTGGAGATGAACGAAACTTTTGAGGGATTTAAAGGTAAAAAGAACAGTTTTTGTTATAGCTTGAAAAGCTTTTATTTAGCGAGTCAGTTATTAGGAAGCCAGCCTCCACAAGATAATGTCAAGTATACACACGATATCAGCTTATAACAAACAAAAAAGATTACAAAATCCATAATTACCTTTTGTTGACTGTTTTTGAAGCAGGCAAATTCGCAAGGAATAGAACAACGCAAACGATAAGAGAGAATCACAAGCGTTCAATGATGAAACTGATGCGGCAAAAGTGATGACGCACAACAGCAGACCTTACGCTATTGGTCCATAAGCAACGGGTGATTCTGACGTCACCATATCAGGTCGTTGTCATGGCACCAAGGACGCCTTTCATATAAACTAGATACGCACGTTAAAACGAGGGTTGAATCTACAATCTAGATATTTACGCCCGCTAGATGCCGCCAGTGTTAATTAGGCTTGCTCACCAGGTATTCATTTCGCGTGCGCATGTGACGCCATTTTGAAAAGGTTTACAAAAATTTTAATGTTTTCCATATATTTTTTTAATAAAATTCCACCTTGAATGATGCACCTGAAAGTTCCTTCCTCAGTTGTACATGCTTTAAATTTTGTGTGTTTCCACATATTAATGTTGTTAGTAAATTGTTGATGGTAATTAAATTAATATGAGTCTTGCAATTGGTGAAATATGGTAATAGAACAGAATAATCTTTGTAAATGTACTCAGTGATGTGGACGTTACAATGCTCTTAACATTTTAGGACATATTTTTATGCCGTAAAATAAAAACTAAACAGCGGGGGTTTTCAAATTAGCATAATTTAAAATGACAAAGGAGAAATAAAATAATCCAACGTTATTTTTGTTATTTGTCCCGTGTAGGATGAGGAACAACTTATTAAATAACAATATAAATAACTATAAAAACCTGGTCGTAATCAGGTATTGTGAGATATATAGCTCATGCAGCAAAAAATGGTCTAGGTGACGCCATTTTAATTGATCTGACAATATTTCATTATTCACAAGAAAAGTCATGATGCCATATTTTAATAAAAAAATGTCGTCCTTATGTCAATGACAATGGAATCACTTTCCAAAAAATGTGACATCATTTCCTTACACGTGATATTTGTTTTGTTTCGTTAGTAAAGAAGGGGTCTAAAATTACATCTTATTTGCCTTAAATGATGTTCCCACAAAAAAGAACAAAAGAATGTGTATTTTAGGTGGATACCTACCTGTGAGTAATATTTATATTTAAAAACTGTTCACACTGACATTTCAAATTACTTCACTATCATCATTATCTAGTTGGAAAGTGAACAAACGAATTATTTACAATTATTTACGAAAATATTTACAATTTGTGTAAGCCTTGTCTACAATAACATGAAAATAATCCTATGGTCATGTTATTTTAAGATGATGATGTTCTTTATGAGTTTCTATTAATAACTATTAAACCCTTGATCCATTAAGTTTATCTACTTTCGAGTCAATTAATGTTTTACTTGGAAAAAATTCACACTGGGCAGCTGCTGTCTTGATACAAATATTCACAACTAACTCTATAATATATTAAATATATACTTTCAATCCATCTCACGACTTTTTTGATTTGTATTCAGTCGTTGAGGAAATAATGTAAAAAAAATTGAAACATGCAATGTATAAAAAGATTCACTGAATCATTCCAGATTGCATGAAGAAACTGATGAATTAAATATATCCATATCTTCATTAAACTCTGTCTGGGTTTTATGGAAGGCTATATCTATCGTGTTTACTTATTCAATTAACGTATTTCGTTGAACTTCAACATTTTCTTCACATTCGAGCACTTTTTTAGAAACATGTGAAAGCAAACAAAATGGAATAACCGTCTTAAACAAGGTGGGAATAAAGAAAAATTGCAATTGTTTTATTTTGATAACGATGTATGTGGTTTCTATCTTGCCTCCTCATAGTCTTTTTTATGTTGCTTTTAAATGCAAGTATGAAAGAAGCAATCACGCGGTCATAAAACATATGTTTCGCAAACGAAATTTCATACAACCAGAATGATCAAAGTGGACATATTACAAATAAGCATGAACTCTTCACGTGGTGTATTCTTCAATAAAACTGTCGTTAAGATTAGGGTATATGTATGTAGCAAATGGATTTGATGCATAGTCTGAAATCACATATAGGCCTACATCATGCAATTTACAAAAATGTACACATTGGTTTGTAGCTGCAGCAAAACGTGGCTACAAACTAAAACATAGGTCAACAAAGGTTTGTCGTGATTTTTTTGCTAATGATAAAAAGGTCACCACATTGACGTCATACTGAGTTTGCCCAAATGCTAACAAACATTAAACTTTCACCAAATAGGTCCATACAATTTGGCGCTTTATCCCACTACCTCATTTGTGTGAAAAAATACGATATTTACAAGTATGGTTCATACCCTGTACTGGCGATATCATCGTGAACTAATTATCAACAAGGCATATCGTAATGGTAAGATTTTTGATAAGAAAACATGAAATCCGAGAAAAAAAAATGACCGATTTCCAAATTTTCACGAGAAATCGTGGCATCAATTTCCACGTTAACATTTCCCCATCCCCCCAAAACATTTTGATATTATTCATTCCTATAACATATTGCAACTGGCATTGGAAAATGACTAACTCGAATAAATGTCACTATTTACAAACAAACATACAAAATTTGTCGCGTTAATTACTGAGGAAAATGATCGAGGACAGAAATGACGATGACAACTGGACAAAATATATAAAGCTTTACAAAACCAGGTTTTTGAAAACCTGGTTTATCTCATGCTCAAACAAAAAGCCATGCAACCAGCAGTTTTGGAAAAACGTACGATTCAGTGTTTTTAAAAACTTGTTCATTTACAAAATTTGTCAAATTTAGGTAATGCTAAAATCTAATTCGTCATTTATCATTTATTGATAACCTGCGTCTGTGTTCTAATAATGTGGCTTCCCTTAGTCTCCTGTTTGCTTAATTGTTCAAACACGTCCATAAAAGTTGACTAATTAGAGCATGGTTATGAAAACATGTATTAGGATTGCATCATTTGCTACTGGTGTCACGTGGCAATAAATCATGTGATGATTGTCCTTAGTGTTTTATGCATGCTCCCACACATGTACTTCAATGTAGGATACTCGAATTCACTAATAGCAAAAGTCTTTGGACTTTGAAATGTTTCAATGAAGGTAACAAGTCCAAACCATCACTTTCTATAATTAGGGAAGGTCTTAATTTTCAAAGTGAATGATTTAAAGAGCATTTAACTTTCTTGATAATAAGCTTAATTACATTTGGCGCCTACTGGTTTATAATCAACACTTAGGATGAACGATCACGAGGCGTCATTCAATTAAGCTTTACTTATCTTTGTTTTGTCAATCGTGAAAACATTTGTAAAGAAAAATACAAAGGTTTAGAACTTTAGAAATTGTGAATTATGGGGTTGTTTTTTTTTGGATTTAATTTACCATGAATAAATATGGATCAATAGTCAAAACTTTTGTTGAATAAATGCAGAGGGGATCAAGTCATCTCCATTTTGCAAACTTAAATCGAGATTTCGAAGTATTCATCAAAGTAAATTGTGGGACTAAATATTTCATTTGTTCATAACTCCACCCTTAATATTGGCTAAATATTTGCATAACTGGCTATAAAGCGTACGAAAAAATATGGAATTTTGTCACTATAAACTGATCATGTAACACTATTTTTGATGAAATATGACTTGTCCTTTCATTGGCCTATTTCGCTAGAGATACTGTACTAGCAACACTTGTTATTACTCTTTGGTTACAGCTATGATTGTATGGCAGTGTTACTGTTTCTCAGTCCCTAATAATGGTTCCATGTGGAAAGCAAAATGATACATACGTATTTTGACTAAAAACAGGTACAAGCAAGCATGGTTCTGTCAAAGCAAACGCCCTTATCCACTTCTAACAAAGATTTCGCTTTCAACATGAAAATATGGAAGTCTTCATTGGGTGAAATTAGCATTTTTGCGTATTGTCAAACGTTTAAAAAAAGGGCAGTGTTAATATAAAAAAAATCAAATATTACCAATTTGAAAAAACGGAAATTTTAATTTTTACATATGCGACCGTCTGTTGAGATATGATCCAAGTAAATGCCCAAATAAGTAATTTCAGAAACTTGTTTAACCATAGTTAAACCCACGTGTTAATTATAGTTTTCAATATTTTAAAACGTACAAAACTAAAAATTGAAATTTTGCGCGGGAAAAAAAGAGGTATAACAAACACTAATAAACACATCAACTAACGATCCATAAACAAAACAGCAACACTAAAATGAGAAATTTGGAAAACAGATTAAAAGCTCAGAAACGTAAACTCCAGTAGCAAAGCACTAATAAGAAATCAGACTGATTCTAAAAATGATCCCTTAAAATAATGTTAAAAAGAAGCTTGATGCGAGGCAGCCATCTTTGTTTCCTAATTAGCTTCATTGTAATTTACTACAAAAAAAAAAAAGAATGAATTTTACAAAGAAAACAAACGAATGGCGACTTGTACATAGCTAAAACGTGTAGTTTGGCTTTGTTCATTATAAAATCATATGACATTTTCTGAACTTTCACATAAAATTCCTGAGATCATTGATGGGTCGGGAAACGTGTGTACAAAATGATTAAACAAGTGTAAGTCTAAAATGTAGATATTCATTTTAGGTGACAATTGTGGTTATTTTTAATGGATGGTAGGCAAACGATGATATATTGGGCCTCACTTAAATTCTTAATCATTCAAGATTCTTTTGGACATTGCTTTCGAGTTGGACAGTATAAAGTTGGGCATTGCCGAGGGGCTGTGTGGGAATGTTCTTGCTTTCATTAATTATAAAATTTCAACAAAAAAATTGTTTTAAAATTAACTATTTCATATTGTTATTATAAGTAATTGCAAATAACCCTTTTATGGTTCCAAAAACTATTCGAGCCTTATGTTTTTATCATATGAATTATCAAAACACACATATTCCACATGACCATAATTTTTCTTGGTCAGGAATGATTAAACCAGGAAAGTTATAGACTCTAATCAGAACATTTGGCTTCTGAGGGCAATTCTTGGCTTCTTGGTACAATTTTCTAAGTAACTTGCATTAAATTAAGTAGAGGGCTAGATATTCTGTGAAGTAAAAACTTCCCATACACCCTCTCAGCATGTTTCCTATAAATATCTATAAAATCAGTCTTAATGTAAGCAAAATCAACAAATCATTCTGTTTTGCATTTTTGCGCTGGCCCATTGAAAGCCAAACAAGGAAATTAAGCCACGGTTAACAAGGACAAAACGAAATTAGATTTAGGAAATAAATGCAATTGAATGGCAATAACATAACTATGCATAGGCCGCATATAACCACAGCGTCTTCAACGGTACACCACGTTGGCACATTATTATCAGGTCAAAGCGATGCACTATACTGTAGAAGTTTGTACAATAGAAGAAGTTAATGGTGTTCGAACAAAATAAACCTAGAAACTCCACGATCTCAACAGTAATTGAGAAGAAGTTCTGAGGGAAAATAAAGCCAATGTACATCATTCTGACTACGCTCGAGAGATGTCCACATTTCCGACTTTCTTCCAGCTCGGCAAGGAGTTATCCACGTGATCCACATAAAACAATATTGCAAATTTCCCATTTCTTATATATAAAAACGACTTTTTCATTAAAAAGAAAAGAAAAAAAAAGATGATACGTAAGAAAGTGTTGGGGACAAATGTAGAAATAGATAAAACGAGCTGTGCAATACAGCGCTGGAAATAAAATGTACAAAATAGGGGGTGGAAGCAAGGCTGTGGAATAGTGGAAGTGAAACTGGAAATTATCAAAAACAAAAAGTTGGATTTTGGTTAATTGTTTTTTCGAAAAACTTTCACAGAAGGTATTTATTTAAATAAGCTTATTTTATCACCGACCAAAGAGCGCAAATCTGCAAATTCAAAATACATAAAACGCAGTTTATGTCGATTTTACAGAATTACCGGCGATCACATTCTAAATGTATTGCTCATCACCAGATAAAACGTCCAAATTTGTCAAGTGAGAGACAATGTCATAAGACAATGTCATAAAAACATTACTAAAAATACTGCTTGTAATTAAAAACAGTGAAGTGATGATTTTTTCCAAGGCACCATCCTATCAAGATCAACTTAACAGAATTCCCAAATTTACTTAGGATTTCATCCATTTTTGTTAGCATATAGCTAGTGAGGACTAATTTTTAGTAGCTGCAGATTTGGAAAAAATTGTATAAAATGGGAATTTATCAAAAAACAATAACTTTACTTATTTATTTCTAGATAAAAATATTTCGATGTTCGCATTTTGCCACTCAACGATAACATAAGGTTATTTATGACCCTCTTTTTATGTGATTTTCTTTAAAGCCAAAGTAAAATCCTGTAGGGCTCTACACACAGAAATGGCAATCTCGTCGTTAACGTTTCATAATCATTGATTATTCCCACATTGCGTGGAACACTCGGGTCAATTTTTTTTAAATAGGCAAACATATGGATAATCCAACGTGATGCGAGAAATTGAATGCGAAATTCATGCCTTCCAAGGATAATCAAAGATCACGAGGTAATTTTTGTTTGAAGAAAAATTCTCCTAGTTCTCACGAAAATATTAATAATGCAGGTAAGGCTTAGCAGGGAGTTTACTTTGGTTTTGCATTGTGATCTGATGAAACTGTCTCTTTAAGTGGTGATATAAAAATTCAAATGAATATGAAGAATTAGTTAGGCGAATGTACAAAGCAGATAGAAAAGGAAATCAACGATGGTGGCAATGACGAGATGGGCAGATGAGAAAAAGGGAAAGAGACGGGACTGAGACAAGAAAAAGAAACCACGTATAGATGAGACATTGGCCTTACGAGTTTTATGGTTTGCGTGTACGCAACGCGGGAGAAGTAGACTCACGTCACTGAAACGATCGAAGGCGCCGAATTTAAGTTTGTTTCCGAGCAGCCCGCTGAGGACACGGAGATGCTTTCCACAATCTCCCGTTTTAAACTGATGGGAGGATTACACTGTCCAGTCAACTGGGATATGCTGAGGGGATGGTTGGAATCGAACGGACTGCTGATGACGTTGCGGCTGCCGTGACAAGGAAGAGTCTTAATGTCATGCTCCATAGGAACTGGGGGACTGGACAGGCTGATTTCCGATGAGTTTAGGTGGTCCTGATCACTATCGTTCATCGATTTAGAATCGGGCGTGGGGGCTTCACCGACACTTCCAGCACTAGTGGCATTGTCTTCGCTTTCCGTCGTTCCTCCGTCTGCTCCTTCCACGTATCGAATGCATTTTTTCTTCCTCCTACAAATAGAAACACTTAGATATAACATTTGGCAGTTTCAACAGTTTATGCGTATTTAATAACACTTAGGAAAGTGCAGAAGTCAAGGTGTCGGCAGAATTTTCGCTTAAACTAGCTTAATCTGTTAAACAACTGATTGAGCTTTAATTTTTACTAAGCTAGATGCCACAGACACCCTACATTTTGCAAACAAAACATGCAACAAGGATTAAATAGCGGTTATCTAATTATAATCTTTTCGTAATTTAGAAGCCTTCAATTTTACACTCAGGTTCATTAAAAAATACCAGATGTCCAAGAAAGTAAATCCTTATTTCAAATTGTCAATTTATACTTTAAACATTTGGGGTTACATTAAAGTTGCATTATTGATAGAATATAAATTCTTGTCCATTTGTTGCTTGTTTTCATGCATTCTGGGAGGGGGAAAAATGCTTTTATTGATGAACTAGCTTTCAAGCAGATAAATCAACTAAATTATTATGGGTTTACAAGCAGAGCAAATAAATGATAAACTTAAAATCAGCAAAAAGCAATAGGAAGGAAAAAAAAAAACTATAGCCTAGCATAAAATAGAATTTTAGATTATATAATAATAAAAAATAATAATAAGCGTTGGGTGACAACAAACACCGAAAATACCTGCAAGGCTTACACCAACTGCTCTGTTGGTCTAACCCAAACCTCGCACGACATTTCTTGGGGTTGCTACTTTCTGAAATTGAAAGAAAAAACAAATTTAATAAAATTTAAAAAACTCTGATCATATGACAAAAACAGTTAGTGGGTAGGTGGTAAGCCAAACGGCAAACATTTCACATGTTTGTGATCAAAAATAGCGAGGTAAACACGGAAATTTCTTTCGTTTAAGCTGAATTTGGAATGTGTCGCGTGCCGTTTGGCTAACAGTTGAAATAAGGAACATAAGGTTGAAACAAATGAAATTAAGACGTCACATACAAAGGAAGTGCAAAAGTCAATAAAAAAGAAAAAATGCAAATTATCTCATGCAAAAACAAAATGTGGTAAAACGTTAAAGAGGACATTCATTTTCTGCTTGCTTCGTTAAATTTAGTACTTTCCATTAATTAGCTTTTCCTCACCTGGTTTATGAGGATGTCCGTTGTAGTATTCACCTTCATCAATGTCTTCTGGAACAATGTGTTAGCATTAGCCACATTTGAATTCATGAATCACCCCATTAGATATTAAAAACAGACTCGAGAGAGTTATTCACATTTACGGTAAGGATAGTTTAAAAAAAAAAGTAATGCTACGTGAAACAGCAAAATCAAAAAGAAACGCAAAATTTTAGTATAAAGCAGAAAATGAATGTCACACTGAAAACAAGCTGGAAATCTTTCCATACATTTAATATCAACTTTTGAATAACTGTGCAACTATATTACGCAGGTTTCCACACATACTGATGTTAGGGAAGCACAAAACATGCACATGCCATGTTAAGAAATCAAAGTAATGAAATTCACTAAAGAGCTGGAGTTTTGACAGTTTTTAAAATACATTATAGGTTATATAAATTCTGATAAATTAAACTATTCTTTTCTCCAAATTGCCAAAGTGCATGCAGTTTCTCGTGTCAACAACTACAATTTCGAATTAATCCTTAAGAAACGGCACGAGTTAAAAACCACCAAAATTAAAGGAAAAACAGCATGGAAACAAAAATGCACGAAGTTCGGGAAAAACGTTGGTTAGAAAGAAAACGTGCAAACTAAAAGGAAATGCTGGCAACTTTGAAAAATATTATGGCAAGGGAAAAAAATCTAAACCATTGCTTAAGAAACCTCCACATAACGTCACAGTTACAAAAACTATGCTAACCGGCATACTAGACTTACCTCCATCAGCAGACTTGCACCTTTTCGTTTTCTTCTTTTTCATTAATTGTGCATAATTGTCTCGCGCACTCCACCCGGGGTACAACTGCATATGAAGCTGTCTTTCTTTTCGGGCTAAGTCGTAATATTTGGCTTGCTCTTCTCTTCCTAAGGCATGCCACTAAATATGAAAAGATAACATTGAATAAATGAGTATAATGAGTAGCTATGAAACATAAAAATCAAACAATTGCCCTCTGGTATCAAAACCGTTTATGAAACAAGTTTTCCAGAGGACAAACAGAAAAACTACAGTCAATAGCAGTATTTTTCAACCGTCGTTCCATGGAAATTTGAAAATTTACTTTCTATATACTAATTGCAAATAGAACAAATAAGAAACGTTCATCATAGAGCAGATTATTTTATTCAAAATAGGATTTTCCTGTATTACTTGAGAAAATCTCTCCTTAATGGTGTGCCGTGCTAATTTTGGCACCTTAATCAGTGTTCTGCGAGCAATTTTAGCTGCCGTTTTATGTGCCAAGAGTTGAATAAAGTTGAAAAACACTTTCAAATTTAAATTATATAACATTAATTTATCCGCTTTCAGATCAATGTAAGAACATAACGCCAAAAATCAGTAACTTACCCTTCTTCCTAAAATTTGATTGATAGCAGCACTTTCCTTTAGCGTACACTCGGCCACCACTTTGGCCCTCATCTCTTTCATATATAACATAAAGGCGTTGAGAGGTTTTTTGATATGAGGCTGTTTTTTGGAAGCATCGGAACTGCTCCCGCTACTGCTTTGGCTTTCACTTCCTTTGGAATCTGTACTGTTTGGTGTTAGGCTTTTATTATTGTGCTCTATCATGCTCACGTGCCTATGCAGAAAAGAGTGAGGATCTAATAAAGGGTGCCTGAACGGAGGTAGGTTATTTAAAAATTAATATCACTCGCACTTAAATTTCGAAATCACATTGTTCAAATCGGAAAGCAACTTACCTTAAGTGGTTGTCCTGCACGATGGACAGGCCCGACAGATCTTGCTTTGGTCCAGGGGTGATGATGCTTGGGTGATGGATGCTGGATTGAGGCGGACCAAGACCTGGATGCGGCCCTAAAAGGTTGGCATGGTTGAACCGCGACATCCCTGCTGCAGAAACTGGGATAGGGGAGGGATATGGATTCCGAAAACTAGCGGCAGTCGTAATGGCATACATTGGGTTGTGCCTAGAAAGGACAGAAGAAAAAATAGATTTAGATGGATTTGAATGTGAATGAACCACCACATAAATTTGGTGGATGGTTATCTGGAGCCACATTCCGACATTTCTCCAGAATTGTCCATGGATCAAAGAACAATTTCTGTGCAACCAGAACTATCAGCCACCATGTTGCAAAACATGCATTATTTTTTTTTTAAAATTGTATAAGAGTTTTACTTGTACAACTCAAAGCAAAATATTGCCAGAATACTTTAGACAGAAACATGTTTTTTTACTCAAAATTCATGTCAAAAATCATTAAATTAGCTTACAAATACAGACAGAAACAAATATGATACCAACCATTGCATCTGCGCGAAGTCTGGGCCGAAAACCCCTGGGTGGTGATATTGTCCCGGTGATGGAATCGGGTACATGGAAGGCCTTGGCATCCCTATAGCAGAGAAATATGAAAAAATACACATTAAAATCTGCACAGAAACGAGGCAAATGTGAGTTTTGTAACCGAGTTTTCGATTTTAAACGTCTATTTATTGAATTTATGTAAATGATTTAAAGTGCTTGGCAGGGCGCAATTGGATGCGAACTGCTGCGACGTGATATGCCTACACTAAATTTATGCAAATTTCTGCTCTAACAGTAATGGAAAAATTGCAAGTTGCGTCCCAGGGGAGGAGCACGCGTGATCTCCTAAAATGCAAAATAAATGGAAATGACATTGATTAGCTGCAATACACCTGTAGATGCATATTGCAAAATATAGGGGCATCAGAAATTATAATGACTAATGCCTTATTACGCATACTTATTGAAATTGCTAGCAGAAGAAGCCATGCTAAAGAGCTTGTTTCTTCCCAGTCACTATGCTAATTGCATAATTTATTTCCCAAATGCTCATTGCTATGCGTCCCTAGAGTACTTTAATCAAAAGAAAATAAAAATGCCAGAGTGTAGCCATATATATGCAGCTGTTCACGAGGTCGCTACATCTGTTAAGGCAGTCGCTAAACCATTCCTGCCAATTTGAAATCATGCCCAAACCCAAAAAGAATTGTCCAGAAGAAGAACACATTTTCGTGTTCTTTTTACAAGTTTAGCAATGGGTTTTTGTATCTCTTGAGTTTCTCAAGTGTTGTGAGGCTTGGCTTCACGCGAGCATTTGTATACCAAGCTTAAATACTATTTGTTCAAGAATACACGATGCGTCATGGAATAAAAAAAAGTGGATTAAGGCTCCCTTTCATTGCACTGCCCAAACATTTCAAAAACTGCCTTCGCTCAGCCTATGGCTGTCTGTATAATAATTATGTCCACCAATAATTCATGTTGTTAATGTAGGCTTATGTCAACATTGTCAATGATATATGAGGAAACTATAATGTGGGCAAGCTGTAATTTTCTGGAGAAAAACACAGAGGGGCAAAAAGAAGCCTCGCAATTCCACGAAACCTATCCCATGTGAAGGAAATTTATTCAAAACCCAGGCGATAAAGCAGGCTTTTCATGCTCTGGAGCTTAAAAGAAAGTTTACACAACCAGCTACGCATAGACAACACCGTTTACAAGTGTGTAATTTTGGAAATGCCTTTGTGATACTAAAAAAAGTGTGGAATTAGATCTAAATATGGCGCTAACGCAAGGATTCCGTTTGCCTATTACTTTAACGAGTCTCATCAGCAACAAGTTTGCCAGCATAAAATTTAGGATAAAAAAGAAGTTATTGGTGCCATCTGTTGACAAAACCAACTGTTTAAAACTTAACAGAAACATTGTTTGTCAAACTCCCATTTCGTGTAATTGGCTGTTTTTTTTTTCTCTATACAAAATATTACAGGGCTTCAGTTTTAGATTAACTTATATTTTAACGACTGAAAATTCAAAAATGACAATATGCCTAATAACATCTTGTCATCCCTTATAACTCAAAGTTATTTTAGAACACAATTTACAAAGTGCACCAAATTGACCGTCTTCTACTTTTTGCAGCCATACTTAAATTCAACTAGCATAACAAACTACTATATTAAAAATATTTGTTCCCTACCATACCTGAATTAAAAACCACAGCTAATTACCATTAAGTTTGTTATTAAGAGATTAATTTGGGAATATTTGCGCCATTAAATAGCTGCATAAGTAGACACAAAAATATGTGTTGGTTCAAATTAGCTAAAAAGGGAATTTCCCATTTCCATAATGTTGACTTCTTTGATAACCCTGGCTATGTAAGAGCAGATGTTTCCTGTTCAATTCTCCAGACATTTTCAAAACAAATCACTTTTCCCTGACTTTTCCAGATTTATTCAATTTCCCTGATAATTCCAGGTTTGGTGAAACCCTGCACTACCATACAGCTCAGACTACAGTTATTGCTTCCCCCACCCCCCTAAAATCCTTAACACAAATGTTCAACAAATGTTAGTATGTATCATTCACAACACTGGCATCGCACTCACCCTAAGGATCGCCATTGAAACCCCGAATAATCAACACTTTTCTAGAATTAATCGAGCATCGTCATGGCGTTATTTGGTGCAACAGCATCAAGATGAGAAGCGGATCGCCCATTGCTGCAAGAGCGTACCATGTTTCATCGTGCTGCTGTTGATTAATTACGGAACAAACGAGATGTCATTCATTCGATTCCTAATCTGCCAGAACACCGTCCTCATTAACGAGTACAAAAGGATGGCGTTGAGAGAAGCACTATGGGATGCTGCGCCGTGCCGCGAAGCCATTTTTAAATTATCCACGATGGTGGCCACCGGAAAATTACCATAACAATGCACGGCGAAGTCTGGTGACGGGTACGTGCTGGCCTCTAGCTGCGGCGGTTGAAGACTATAGAAGCAGGGTTTAAACGGGGTTTGCAACAGCTGGCGGGATCAGGGTTTAGGACCAAATTGCAAATGGCAACGGGTTTCATTAGCCATGAACAAAATGATAACGACCATGTACTTGGCTGTACATGCACATGTAGTCGTGCCACTATTTACTGGAAATCTTACATTGTTTTATAGTTTTATCCCAAAGCAGTTGTTAAACTTCATCAACGTCACTTGACATACATTTTTGCCTCAACCCGAGCTTGTTTTACAGTCGTGCTTACGAGAATCATATTTTAATTTTTCACTAACATAAATAAAATTATACCGTAATTGTATCTTATCATTGCAAGAGATGAAAAAGATGATTTTTTTAAATTTCTTTTGTTAACTCTTAATTCCAGGGCAAATGCTAGCATATGTTGGATGTGTCAAAGAAGTTGTGGGGGCCCCTTTGCAAACCCATTTTGCACATGGATGTTGGTTCAAATTAGATAAAGTTAAAGTGTTCTAAAGGCGTACAAAGCATCAAAAAGTTTTAAAATCGGACTATAGACAAAAACGTTATCACGAATAAATAATGTGCTACTCCTTACAAATAGCTTCCCTGCTAGCGTCTCAGGTATTGCGGTAATGCACTAAAGCCATGCAGGAAAGTACGAAAGCTTCTAGCAGGGGGAGCACAAAACTGCTGTTTGTTATAACTTTTTTTGTTTATGGTTCGATTTTAAAACTTTTTTATACTTCGTACTCATAAAATAACATTTTTAATTTCTCTGGTTGTAACCACCACCGTAACGCTAAGAATAATATAAAACATCTCCCCCACCTTAACACGTCTAACATACATGTGATTAAATTTGTGTAAATGCAATTTAAAATAAACTGGAGTTATGAATTATCCGGTATATCCCCTATGCACAACTTCTATATATAATCCAAATATCTAATGATCGGTGTCCAGTTTGACAATGTTAAACGCATTCTAACTATACTTTGCAAAACTGCCATGGCAATCCAACGCCTTTTGTTATGTGTTAAGTTTTTGTTATAAAAAATAAAGAGAAAGAATTTAAAATGTGATACAGATACGAGTGTCCCCGAAGCCCACTGATTTCGCAGAAAGTTTTTTAAGTTATCAATAGATACTTCATGAATTTGGACAATTTGCCGAGGCCATAGAGATTCTCGGGTATAATCTTGTTTAAACAATTCTAGTAAACTCTAATGGATTTATACGCTACTAGAATGGTTGTCACTACTAAACTATTTAATGGAAAAGCAGGAGTATTTCAAGAGCAGGACACTAGACACCACTTTTAATTACGAAGAAGATCAGGTAATCGTTAATCTCGTTACATCGATGGTGCCCACTCCATTTCATATTGGGCTAAGTACTTGAGCGATTTTGAACAGCCGAATTGAATGCCGCCATTAGACCGACCCCTCTATAAGCCAAGCGCTGAAGTACTCGATACTCCTAGCACTTTTCCGAGTAACAATACTCGCCTCTTGATGTTCTAACATCATTCCCAATTGTGCATTTTGGGGATTTGCAAATCTCCAAAACTACCCTCTATACTACCAAGCGTAGGTAATAATGAAATGCTACCACCAATAAGTAAGTGTACAATCGATTCTGTTTTACCATGGGTAACAAAAATATAAAGAGCATAGAAAAACTGAAGGATAAGCACATTTTATATCGCAATATACACATGTATATCTCATAAATTTGCATGGTGCATATATTTAATCGTAATTAAAAAATTCACTAAATCATGAAGAAAAACAAAGTAAAATTTCCTGCAGTAATATTTCATATTTAACCTTTTTTTCAGAATACAAATATAAAATTGTACTGCATGCTTTCAGAAGTAGATATTTTTACGTTTCGGGAAATTCCCGTTATTTTAAATAACAAGAGATTAAAAATTGTATGACCAAAGTTGAATGTACTTTGTAGTGAGCCAAGTATGCTAAATTTAACACGAGTTTTAGCTCCAGTAATAATGTAAGTTTCAGCGCCACCTATGGTGCATTCATTGAAACGCAGTCAATATGGCGTTAAGTTTTTCACAAGGCACAGTTCTCAATATAATAACGAATAAGTGCAGACATTTAAAAAGTCATCCATTTCCTGTAATTGGAAAGGTTTATTTCCAAGTCTTATCACATGTACTCAAAAGAGAAACCCCTGGTGGTCGTCCTTTTCAAGAGCCCCGAATCCGTGTGGATCCAAGTGGAAAGGTGCGATTTCCAAAGTGTATTTAAAATTGATTTTCAGCCATTGCATGACTTGTTTCCAAGAAAACACAATGGATTAATTGGCGAAGATGCTCTCCAATCACACAAATGATTTCCCTATACTAATGGATTCAAATGTTTTACTCATCCGAAGTTTCTCATGAGAGGAACACAAAAGATGCATCACAAATGCACGGATCACAAGATCACAAAAGGAATCTCATCCGTGGTGGGAAAACAGCTTTATAATACAGAATCGTCTCATGGACACGAAAAATCGCATCATGTTCTGCTGCGCATTCAAGAGGCTCGAACTCATTCAACATCAATTTGAACTAGGACGTATAACATTAACCAACTAGCGCAAGGGCCGTTCATAAAAGCCCACGCACTATCCTAATGAAAATATTATGACCTTTTCAAGACTTAAAAAAACAATGGACCCTCACCTGTTTTTGGGTCGATGTGGACGGGAGGAATCCCCATGTGGGCTGGGGGTGGTTGAGCGAAATGGTCGCCATTGTACATCATGAAGGGCAGCGGAGAAGCCGAATGAGGTGGCGCCACCATTCCCACCTTGTTGGGCTGCAAAGAAAAATATGATGGTTAGCAACATTTCCGAAAGCGTCAAATATAAAAAGTAAAAGACACGAGGATAACATTACATAAAGAAATATATTTAATTTGTTTTCTTTTCAAAGACAATTGAGTTTATCTAAGAGCTAAATCGATTCATTCTGGCAATTTAAAACACCACGCCAACGAAAACATGACTTAAAAACAAAATGTTCATCTCATTTCAATCACAAGTTTAGAAACTTAGTCGGTGGCAACAACGATCATCGAGCCAACCTGAATACATGTGATTCATAATTTCAGTACAGGCCACTCACTTATTTTTATTTTAAATTGCATCTGGACAAATATCCTCGCAATTTTAACTGGTTTATTACTAACGTTATGGTGGTGGTTCCAATTATAGAAATTGAAAATGCACTTTTACGAGCACAAAACATCAAGAAATTTTAAAATACAACCATAAACAAAAAAGTTATCGCTAACAAAAGTTGTGTGCAGCCCCTGCTAATCTTCTTTCGTGCTTTTATGTATGGCTTCAATGCTTCACCACAATACGAAAGACGCTAGCAGAGAAGCTTTTTGCAAGGGGTAGCAAAAACACTTTTGTTCGTGATAAATTTTTGTTCATCGTCCAATTATAAAACTATTTGATGCTTGATGCTCAAAAAAGGAGGACACTTTAATTTCTCTAATCGAAACCATCGCCGTAAAATTGCATGTGCCCCACAGCCTTCTTAACACATCCAACACATGCATTATGTCTTAAAAATCAATTTCATTATACTTATTTGTAAGTAAATATTGCTCCAACTTCAGCGAGAGGATAAACTATTCACAGGTATGATTTTTCGCAAATTTAATTTTGCAGGGTATAGGCTTTGCAAGCGTCATAAAGCATATTATAACCGGGTGTAATCAGGGAAAAAATGCGTTGAATAGGCGATAACCTAGACCGTTTAATCGCCGATTATAGTAACGGTAGACTGGTGCAACCAACCGTAAGGTGTGCGACTAACTGGGGCATCTTATTCTATTGATATGAACGCGCACAATGAATAGGCCTAATAGGAAATTATCCCAGGCGTTCGTGCTTGGAAAATAATCCCGTATTCTATTCCTGTTGCATGGTTTTCAATTCATAATTTTTCAATAAACGCCAGGCAAATGTATATAGTGAACGTCAAGCCAAGCATTTCCCCGCAACACGGAAAGAAGATCCGAGGGCAATGCCAACACACGACCGCAAAGTAAACTGCAACACGCTCCATCATCTGCAACATTTTTCCAACTATATACAGTAACATTTTCCCGCGGAATACAGAGCGATGCTTTCTTTTCCTCTTCTTATTGCATTATGATTCGGGCTGACATAAGTGAAACAGACACCCAAATAGTTTGCGCAAAGTTAACATGTCGAAGAAGTTAAAAGGCTAAAGCTCAATTAAGGTGAATGCACTCCATGAGCGCAAAGACACTCATGACACAAATTAGGCAACGATGGTCTCAAAGGGACATTTAAGGAATGATGCTAATTCATTGGGAAAGGGCACTAAAGAAGGCTCAGAAAGCATAGGACGCCACCTGGAGCCTATATGGCAACATGGATAAACAAAACAATCTTCGTAATAGGTTTTTGATTTAAGATCGCATTTGAAAATTACCTATACAAGGATCAATTATTGATTGATTGTTTGGTACATGTCAATCCGGCTTTATCATGCCGGCATTGTCAGAAATTGGCTACAGACCTTTAGTCCATGAACGTGAATAGCTGGACGTCTTTGTCATATCTGTTTACACAATTAACGTCTGAAGTAGTTTTTATAAATTTGGTCATGATTGACAGCTTTGATTAATGGCAATTCACTACATTCATTGCATTTATTGGAAGCTCATCATACAATCATTGGAAATTCAACTACTCCATTCTTTGGAAATTCAACTACTCCATTATTTGGAAATTCATCGACTATATTCATTGTAAATCCATCCACTACATTGATAGGAAATTCATCCACTACATTCATAGGACATTCATCATCTACATTAATTGGAAATACATCCACTTATTGATTCATTGGAAATACATCCAAATATATATACATTAATTGGAAATTCGACCACTATTTATACATTTATTGGAAATTCTAACACTCTAAAATTCTAAATTCATCCGCTACATTCAGTTGAAATTCACAACCAACTTCATACATTGGAAATTTATCCACTACACTGAAAACTCAAAATGTGCATTGACAGTGTATTTTTGCACATCAACGTGTAATTTTTAAGTAAATACACACCA